>SNVD02004629.1:0-206305 GCA_013180625.2 Boswellia sacra | reverse complement strand
AGTAGCCACAGAAAATAAAAATTCATCAGGAAAGGAATCATTGATAGGTGAAGTTTCAATTAATGTCTCTGTCGTTAGTCTTGAAAGATGATCAGCAACGACATTTTCGGCTCATTTCTTATCCTTTATTGTGATGTTGAATTCTTGGAGCAATAAGATCCACCGTATCAATCTAGGTTTGGCATCCTGTTTAGACATTAAATATCTCACAGCTGCATGGTCAGTGTAAACAATTGTGGGAGAACCAATTAAATAAGAACGAAATTTGTCCAATGCAAAATAATGCAAGTAAGTCTTTCGTCAGTGTTGTGTAAATTCATTGTGCATCATTTAAAGTCTACTTGCATAGATATTACATAACTGGCTACCTCACTTTTCTTTGTCCTAAGACAGCACCAACGGCATAGGCCTGTCACACATCAATTCAAAAGGCAAGACCAATCAGGAGATTGCATAATTGGAGCAGTTGTTAAAAGTACAATTAGTGTATCAAAGGCATTTTGACATTCTTGAGTCCATTCAAAGGAAGTATCTTTTATTAAGAGGTTACAAAGAGGTTTAGATATAGCACTGAAATTTCTTATGAACCTCCTATAAAATCCAACATGCCCTAAGAATGAACGAACCTCTTTAACTGTTTTTGGTGGAGGCAAATGGAAAATTAATTCCACTTTTGCTTTATCCACTTCAATTCCTTTAGAAGACACCACATGACCTAAAACAATTTCTGAAGTGACCATATAATGACATTTTTCCCAATTCAAAATAAGACCTTTTTCTACACACCTTTTTATGACTTTTTCTAAATTTTCAAGACAATTATCAAAAGAGTTTCCAAAGACAGTTAAATCATCCATGAAAACTTCTAAATAATGCTCAACCATGTCACTGAAAATGCTTAACATGCATCTTTGAAAAGTGGCTGGGGCATTACAAAGTCCAAAGGCATTCTCCTAAATGCAAAAGTGCCGAAGGGGCACGTGAATGTGGTCTTTTCTTGGTCTTCAAGTGCAATGGGAATTTGGTAATAGCCTGAGTATCCATCAAGAAAGTAGTAGTAGGGGTGTCCTGCTACTCTTTCAAGAATTTGGTCAAGGAAAGCTAAAGAAAAAATGGTCTTTTCTAGTGACAGCATTTAATTTTCTATAATCAATGCACATCCTCCAACTAGATGAGACACGAGTTGGCAATAATTCACCTTTTCATTTTTAACTACTGTAATGCCAGATTTCTTAGGTACTACTTGTGTAGGGCTTACCCACTTACTATCAGAAATAGGATAGATAATTCCCACATCAAGTAGTTTGAGAACTTCAGCCTAATGACCTCTTTCATGTGTGGATTTAATCTCCTTTGAGGTTGTTGAGATGTTTTGGCATTTTCCTCTAAATGTATTCTATGTGTGCAAATTAAAGGGTTAATGCCTTTTATATCTTTTAAAGTCCACCCAATTGCATTTTTATGCCTTTTAAGCACTTCTATCAACTTACCTTGTTGCTCGCATGTGAGGGATGAAGAAATTACCACCGGATATGTCTGATTCTCCCCAAGATATGCATATTTCAGTCCTTCAGGTAAGGGCTTCAATTCTAGCTTGGGAGCTTCATCTTCCTTGCTTTCATTCATTTGCCCCAATTCTTCAAATCTTGATTTTGAGCCTTTTTCCAACACCTGTGCACAATCCAGTAAAGAACACATATTAGAAAGATCATGTTCTAGTTCCATACTTGATTCTAACGAATTTACTAAACAAGTTTCCAAAGGGTCAGAAGAACTCCCTTTTTGGATGTGATCTTCCACAATAGATTCAATTACATTGGCCTCCTCAATTTCATCTTCTTCTTCATGTGGTTGTTTGCACATATTGAAAACATTAAGTTCCAATGTCATGTTCCCAAATGATAGCTTCATGACTCCATTCCTGCAATTAATCAAAGCATTAGAGGTAGCTAGAAATGGACGCCCTAAAATAACAGAATTGAATTGCTTACTTCCACTGGTTGTGTGTCCAAGACAATAAAATCCACTGGGTAAATGAATTTATCGACTTGAACTAACACATCTTCTACTATTCCTCTTGGTACTTTAATTGATCTATCAGCAAGCAAAAGAGTCACAGAAGTTGGTTTTAACTCACCTAGATTGAGTTTTTGAAAAACCGAGTATGGAAGCAAATTCACACTAGCACCAAGATCAAGTAAAGCTTGTTCAATTTTATGGTCTCCAATAACACATGAAATTGTAGGACAACCTGGATCCTTATATTTCACTGTATTATTATTTTGAAGAATAGCACTTACTTGCTCGGCTAGAAAGGCCTTCTTTTTCACATTCAGTTTTCTTTTCACAGTGCACAAGTCTTTCAAAAATTTTGCATAAGAAGGTACCTGTTTGATCACATCAAGCAAGGGAATGTTGACCTTTACCTGTTTGAAAATTTTAAAGATTTCAGAATTGTGAGTTGGCTTCTTTGGTGTAGCTAATGCTTGAGGAAATGGAGGCACAGATGAGGATTTGGTTTCTTCTTCGCTAGGTGTTGGGTTGGCAACCTCTTCCTGTCCTTTAGAGATCGATTCTTCTTCTTTCTCACAAGGATTAGGAATGTGTTTTTCAACAACCTTACCATTGCGAAGGGTCATGACTGACTTGGCTTGGTCAAAATAATGGTTATTTGAATTCCCTGCATTTGAGTTAGATTGATCTTTGGGGTTTTGCAATGTTTGAGAAGGAAATTTTCCCTTCTCTTGGATGCTAAATGTAGATGCAAATTTTGCAAGAGTTTCTGACAAATTTGCTAATGTTTGAGCAGTTTGACTATTGAAAGTCTCTTGCTTTGTAATGAATGAATGCAATGTTTCTTGAAGGTCATTCCTAGGAGGAGGAGCATATGCATGATCATGAGAATTTTGAAAATTTTGTTGTGCTTGAAAAGGAACTTGTGAAGATTGTGCATGATTGTCATTTTTCCAGCTAAAATTTGGATGATTTCTCCAACCAGGATTGTAGGTTTGTGAATATGGATTGTGATTTGGCCTTTTGAAAGTGTTCAAGGCATTGGCTTCTTCATGGAGACATTCCCTAAAGGCAGGCAAAGTTGGGCAATCATCAGTAGAATGGTCATTGTCATCACAAATGTTACAGACATTTTCTTGAATAGATTTCAATTGACCACTCTTTTTCATCTCTAAAGCCTCGACTTTTCTAGCTAGGGATGCAAATTTGGCTTGAAGGTCATGGTCTTCCCTAAGGTTGTAAATGCCTCTATTGGATGTCGAGGTTGGGGCCTTGCCTGGTACCTCATAGGTGCCAGCAGTCCCAATTTTGTGCCTTTTCTGCCAAGGAATCTAGGAAGTCAAGTGCTTCCTCAGGGTCTTTTTCTTTAAATTCTCCATTACACATTAATTCTACTAGTTGCCTATCTTGAGGTGTTAACCCTTCATGAAAGTGTGCAACTATTCTCCAAGTTTCAAACCCATGGTGAGGACAAGTATTAAGTAGTTCTTTATACCTATCCCAACATTGGTAAAGGGTTTCCCCTTGTTTTTGAGAGAAATCAGAAATTTGTCTTTTAAGAGAATTTGTTCTATGGGTAGGAAAAAATTTTTTTAAAAATTTTTGTTTCATCTCATCCCATGAACTGATGGAATTCGACCTCAAATTTTGTAGCCATGTTCTAGCTTTATCTTTTAAAGAAAAAGGAAAAAGCTTTAATCTAATGGTGTTTATGCTACAATTTGGGTCAGTGTAGGAGCTACATACCTCTTCAAAGAGTTTCAAGTGCGAATATGGGTTCTCCATGTCAAGGCCATGAAAAGTGGGTAGAAGTCGAACAAAACTTGGTTTGAAATTGAAATGGATTGAATCTGGAGGAGAAACTACACAAGATGGTGCACTAGTCCTTACCGGATTCATGTAGTCTTTGAGGGTTCTTCGTTGGTTTTGATCATTTTGTTGCGAACGGTTGTCCCCTTCATCCGTGAATATTTCGTCATGATTGTTGGCCATGTTTTCTAAGGAAGATGATGTTTTTCTAACAAGTCTACCACTAGATGTTCGTGACCAAATTTTCATGCAAGAAAGGGAGAAGAAAAGAGAGCAAAAGATGAACACACAAAAATAAAAATTTAGATCTAAGATGAGAAAAGAGAACACTTACAATTTTGCACGCCAATTTTTACCTTCCCCGGCAACGGCGCCAAAAACTTGACACATCCGAAAAAGGATTGTCTCCCAAGTATAGGAGTGTCGAAGTAATAAAACCCGGTGAGACCGGGGTCGATCCACGAGGAAGGGAATTTAAGCGTTACAAATTATAAGTAAGCAAATATGATATGGATGCTTCAAAGGGATGGCAAGATAATATCAACAAGTATGTAAGATGGTAGGTGGTATTACCGACCATTCAAATATAAAACAAAAAGCAAGAGGAGGTAAAACCATCCATGGAAATAGGTGGTATAACCAACCATAGTAAATTAAAGAACAATTTCATAAGGTGGTAGAACCTACCATAGTAAATAAAATAAAAGTTCATAAACAATAGAATAATTAAAATACAAGAGGAATTAACACAATAACAATGAAGGCTAAGGTTAGGGGATCCGCCCTTGATATTTCAAATAAGGATAATTAACCCATTTTAGTTATATGAATATATTTGTTTCATTACCAATATTTATACCACTTCATGTAAATGGGTTCAAGCATCCAATGTACCAATCACCATATGTCTACAACAAATCAAGGTTCCTAACTAGATTCGTGTCGGTAAGGAAGAACCATACATCATCTAGAAAGGATCCAAGCATTTGATGTGCCAAGGATTGTCGACAATGGATCAAGACCTCCACTTTACGAGTGGTGTCAAGATTGATTAAGAAATTAAATATAAATCATATTGAATAAACATTATAAGATTAAGATTATTAAGCACATATTAAGGGTTAGAGAATCCTTATTCTCATATCAAGGGTTTCACCCTTTCACCTTAGCAAAAGAGAAATTAGAAGAACATTATAATAGAAAGAAAATAAAATGCAAGAAAAAGGAAATTCATTAATAACATAAACACACAAAACACAATACAAGATCCTAGCCAAAGCCAAAATGTTCCAGCCAAGGCCAAGATGCCCTAATGGGTCACAAGGCACCTCTATTTATAGATACATCCAGGGGCAAACTTGTCAAATTACAAGGGCATAATTGTCAAATATTATTTGTAAATATCTTTGAGAATTGGGATCATTAGGCACCGACTTTGACCATCAGTTTTGACATCAAAATGTTTTGAATTTTAATCATATGTCTTCATAAAAGTTGTAGATATTTCTCTCAGCTTTCTAGAACATATTGATTTGCACAATTTGGATACGTTTTTTGAGAGATACAGTCCAAATACTGAGGCCTGGTCAGACTGGGCCGAGACTGTAGATGGGTTCACTTCAAGCCCAATTTTGGTCCACTAAGAGCCCGAATTTGATGATGCTTGTGAAATGCAATCATGTAGACAATTAAATCAGCTTTCCAAAACATTAAGAATTGTATCATTCTAATCTATAAATAGAGAGTTATGCCCATTTTACCGAACCTGTAACAAAACCAAAATTAAGAGAAATTAATTCCAAAGATGCAAATGCTACAAATATGCTTAAGTTGAGGAATTTAATGACACTATTAATGCAATATGATGAACTAAACTCTTATTAAACATGCATAGTTAAGTGTTCATCAGCTGCACATCGTGTTAAAATGGGGAGTTGATCTAGGAGACTTGCACCTCGTGCTGAACTGAGGAGCTTGATTCAGACGACTTGCACATTACAATGAGCTGGGGAGCCTAATCTAGACGGCTTACACATCGTGTTGAAATGAGGAGCCTAATCTAGGTAGCTTGCATATCGCACCGAGTTGGGAAGCCTGATCTAGGTGGCTTGCACATCATGCTGAAGTGAGGAGCCTGATCTAGGCAACTTGGATATCGTGTTAAAGTAAGGAGCCTAAACAAGACGGCTTGCACATCGTGCTAACTGAGGAGTCTGATCTAGGTAGCTTGCCCATCATGTTGCTTAGATTGGGTTCATCAAGACTAACTTGCACATCATAATGCTTTTATTTGGTCTCATCAAGACTGAGCTGCCTGATTTTCGCATCTTGAACATCATGCTGCTTCAATTGAGTCTCATCGAGACTGACTTGCCCATTGTGTTACTTCTATGAAGTCTTATTGAAACTGAACTACCTGATCCAGGTGACTTGCACATTGTGTCGCTTCAATCGAGTCTCATCAAGACTGACTTGCACATCATGCTACTTCTATTAGGTCTCATCTAGGCTAACTTACACATCGTGCTACTTCTATTAGGTCTCATCAAGACTGACTTATACATCGTGCTACTTCTATTGGGTCTGATCGAGACTGACTTGCACATTGTGCTACTTCTATTGGGTCTCATCAAGACTAAATTACCTGATACAGGCAACTTGCACATCATGTTGCTTCCATTTGGGCTCATTGAGACTGAGTTGCCTGATCCAAACGAGTTGCACATCGTCCCGCTTCCATTTGGCATCATCAAGACTGAGTTGTCTGATCTACGTGGCTTGCACATCGTGCTACTGCAGTTATTCCTTTGAGTGTTAAGTCCATAACCTTTACAGTTACCCCCAGTATTTCATACTGCATTGTGATTCTACAAATCCCAATCACTTCTTGACACATCCGAAAATAGGATTGTCTCCCAAGTATAGGAGTCGCGAAGTAATAAACCCGGTGAGACCGGGGTCGATCCGTGAGGAAGGGAATTTTAGCACTACAAACTATAAAGTACGCAAATATGATATGGATGATTCAAAGAGATGACAAGATAATATCAACAAATATAAGTAAGAACAAGTTTGTAAACAATAAATGAGAATCACACAAGAGAAATCAACACAATAATAATGAAAGCTAACATTAGGGGATCCACCCTTGATATTTCAAATAAGGATAAACAACCCATTTTAGTTATATGAATTATATTTGCTTCGTTACCAATATTTATACCACCTCTTATAAATAGGTTCAAGCATCCAATGTGCCAATCTCCATATATCTACAACAAATCAAAGTTCCTAACTAGATTCATGTCGGTAAGGAAGAACCATACGACATCTAGAAAGGATCCAAGCATTTGATGTGCCAAGGATTATCGATAATGGATCAAGACCTCCACTTTACAAGTGGTGTCAAGATTGATTAAGAAAATAAATATAAAATATATAAAATAAACAACACAAGATTATGATTATTAAGCATATATCAAAGGGTTAGAAAATCCTTATTCTCATATCAAGAGTTTCACCCTTTCACCTTAGCAAGAGAGAAATTAGCAAGACATTATAAGAGAAAGAAAACAAATTGCAAGAAAAGGGAAATTCATTAATAACATTAAAACACAAGAGAGAAACACAATACAAGATCCCAGCAAACGCCAAGATGCCCTAATGGGTCACAAGGCACCTCTATTTATAGATACATTCAGGGCCAAACTTGTCAAATTACAAAGGAATAATTGTCAAATATTAGGTGCACCAACTTTGACAATTAGGGTAATTAAGTGAACCAACTTTGACCACCAATTTTGACATTGAATTATTGAGAATTTTGATCACATGTCTTCATAAAATCGTAGATATTTCTCTCAGCTTTCTAGAACATCTTGGTTCATATGATTTAGATACATATTTTGAGAGATATGGTTAAAATACTGATACATGGTCATACTGGGTCGAGACTATATATGGGTTCACTTCAAGCCCATTTTGGGTCCACTAAGAGCCCAAATATGATGATGCTTGTGAAATACAATCTTGTAGATAATTTAATCAGCTTTCCAAAATATTAAGATTTGCACCATTCTGATATAGAAATAAAAGGTTATGCCTATTTTACCAAACCTATAACAAAAACAAAATTAAGAGAAAGTTAATTCTAAAGATGCAAAGATTAAAAACATGCTTAAGTTGAGGATTTTAATGACACTATTAATACAATATGATGAATTAAGCTCTTATTAAACATATATATTTAATTGGTCATCACTTCTAGACTTTGCTTCATTTTGGATTATGCTTATTATAAGAAAAGGATTTATGCTTTATGCATGCACACTCTATACTTATGCTAAATGTGTATGTCCCTTAGGCCGGGCTATCATTGAGGGTATGGACCGACTCCAGGCTAGCTTGTTCTTCTTATGAAATGATATTGAGGCTAACTTAGCAGTAAGCAGGGAGAGACTTTTGGTATTGCAAACTTGTGCAATGAATCTTCAAATGCTCAAAACAATCCTCAAGCTAATAATCAGCTGCATATTTCAAGCACCATTTCTTACGCTTTCTTCAAGATTATTGAGATAATTCTATCTACCAAGATTTTCAAGATGGTTAGGGCAATTCTTCGGCTCTCTTTCATTCTTTTTTTTTTTCAAGATGAATAGGCAATTCTATGCCCTCTTATTTCTTTTTAGTTCTAAAGATGAATGGACAATTCCTTGCCCTACTACTTCTTTTCTTTCTCAAGATGATTGGGTAATTTTTGCCTTTTGCTTCTTTTCACTTCTTAAGATAAATGGGCAATTCTTTGCCCCTTATATGAAGAGTATAGTACTATCTTGGGGAATTTTTTTCATCTAGCTTTAAGAGCATTATTCCTCCTTCTTTGTAGACATGCATGCTTGACGAAATGGCTAACTTCCTCAATATATCTTGCTTTTTCACTGCTCGTGGCAAGGTTACCTTCTATGATACCATTGATGGGAACTGCTGGCAGATTTTCTTCTTCTTAACATGTTTTTAACACATCCAATATCCCTCAACAATCACTTGGAATGCTAAATGTGAGTTGTGCATCGATTTGATTCACATTTGAATTCCGCAAAGATTTTTCAAATTTGATAGCTCAAAAGTAATGCATTGACATCATGATTGTTCGCAATTTCAATTGTAATTCTAGAATTGCTTCATTCAAGACTCATCGTGTGTGTCTATAGACAATCATACTTCACTTGTTAATACTCGGATAGCTTTATGCAAATAGAAACTAGTTATCAATCTCTAAGATAGAAGGATTACCATAAGCCTGCTTTTCAAACCACTCTCTACTAATATAGACTGATCACAACATCAAGGATCATTAGGGCTTTATCAAGCTTGTAATTATAGGCTAGGGTCAAGGTATGATAAAGGAAACTAATAAGGTTATCTCACCCATAGTCATACAACCATTTTAGGTTTTAATTGAGAGCACCAACTTATCTTAATCACTATGTTCACTTCGATTTCAATTTTGAATGGTTACACCCTAAACTTTTGAGTCATCATCCACCACATTTGCTTTGCTTTTGATTTTGAGTGGCTACACACCTAAACTTTACGAGCAATGGGATTAGCACTTGTGAACCTTTCATCCCATCAGAGCGTTTGCAATCATGACACTTTGTCAAAGCCTCTTTCGAGACCTAAGAGAACACAAATGAGCCATAAGCACGTATGGAGAAAGGAGTCACCACCCAATTATTCAATTGGAAAAGAATGGGGGCAATCTGATCCCTTATTTTGGGACCTAAACTACCCTCATCCCTTCAAAGATGGGTTCGAGAAGTTAGGTACGAATCTTTTTACTCGCCCAAATATGAATCCAACCTTCACTTGGGAAATACCAAATAGAAATAACTCACGTTGTTACTTAGTCCACTTAGATTATTCATTGTATGCAAACGATTCCATTTTGTCTTTATTATTTATGTAAGATTATTATTTAATCCAAAATAATTGTATATTCGTACAAAGAAAGACGAAGGAGAATAGATTACATTTTTGTTATACATGGGGGAAGGGAAGAGGATTATAATAGTTGTTATTCAACAATAAAGACATTTCATATATTCATATACATTCGAAACTCAATAGATGATGAATTCCTCACCACCATATGTAAGTCTATTCGATATTTATTAAGTTTCTTACATGTTCACTCAAACATAGTTTAGTAAAGCATTCATTCTTAGTGATGGTCCGTCACCATCAATGTGACTCCACCATCATTTCATGGCATCACACAATTACACTTCTTAATATAGAAACATTCATACATTCATAAATCATACAAAGCCATAATCTAATATTATGGCATTCTAGCCTAGATTTAATAATTCTATCATGGTAATTCTGCTAGCCTTAAGGCTACATGATAATTTTGATGATAACAATACACATTGATTAATTGAGATTTACTAACATGTTTATTTATGTGCAAGAGTAAGATCATTGAAATAATTTTAAATCAAGAAGAGGCTTATTAAAATGAAGTGTTGAAGCTAAGGAGAAGACTACATGTTAAAGGCACCAAAGTTTAAGAACAAGGATTGACTTAAGGATTGACTCAAGGAATGTGACACATGAGCAATATTCAATCAATTGGTCATATATATCTCTACAAATGTCCAAATGATGTGATTCTTGAGCCTTTGGAAAGCTTACTCAATTTATAACATTTCATATGTCTTAAAGAAATTCAAATTTCAAGTGCAAGGTTGTCCAAATCATCATGCAAATTGAAAGACAAATGGAAGCAGCTGACATGAGCACCAAATACTCCTTCGGACATATCTTGAGCTAGAAAAATCAAAATGACTTGATTCTTATGACATTGGAAATATGACTTAATGAAGAACATTTCATATGTTTTGAAGAAATTCAAATTTCAAATGGAAGGCTGACATAATTGACATGCAATTCGGTGGACTGACACAGAGAAGAAAAATCAACTCACATGAGCACCGAATGGTATTTTGGCCATATCTTAAGATAGAGATATCCAAATTGCTTTGATTCTTAATGTTTTGGAAAGCTTATTCAAATATGAAGATCTTTTATGTTTGAAGAAATTCAAATTTCAAATGGAAGGCTGACAGAATTATCATTCAAGTCAGTGGACAGACACATGGAAGAAAAATCAAGTCACTTGAGCACCGAATGGTGTTTTGGCCATATCTTGAGCTAAAGATATCCAAATGACTTGGTTCTTGATGCGTTGGAAAGCTTATTCAAATGTGCAGATCTTTTATGTTTTACAGATTTTCAAATTTCAAACGGAACATTGACAAAAATGGCAGACAAGATTACGGTTTTTATGGTGGGCAGAAATTTGGAGATGGTGTCTTCACTTGATTAAGTTCATCCTATTTGCCTATAAAAGGAGCCCTTCTCCCATGCATGTATTCAGAAAGACAAGAGCAAGAGAAGCATTTTATCAAGCAAAAAACAAGAGAAATATCAAGTCTAGAGAGCTTTTATATTCTTTATCTACTCTTTGAAGAGAGTTGTACTTTTGTTGTAAAAATTTACTTTGTTCTTGTATTATGGTGAGAGTGAAATCTTCTTGTAAAGGATAAAAGTTATCCTTGAGAGAACTTTTTCCTTGATGAGTTTGTTCATCAAGAAGAACTCTTGGTGTGGTGTTATCAAGAGTTGAAGGAAGTTGTCTTGGTGAGTTTGTTCATCAAGAAGAACTCTTGGTGTGGTGTTATCAAGAGTTGAAGAAAGTTGCCTTGGTGAGGTTGTGCATCAAGAAGAACTCTTGGTGTGGTGTTATCAAGGGTTGAAGGAAGTTGCCTTGGTGAGGTTGTTCATCAAGAAGAACTATTGGTGTGGTGTTATCAAGAGTTGGAAGAAAAAGTCTTGGTGAGGTTGTTTATCAAGCAAGTTGTAAGATTTCTACAACTTAGTGGAAAGCTTAGCTCGTGGAGCTAGGAGCCCGTGGACGTAGGCAAGGTTTGCCGAAACTACGTAAATTGAGTTTGCACTCTCTCTATCCCTTTCCTCTTTACATTTACTTGCACTTGTGATTGTTCATCATTATTATTCTTTTGATTGCATCTTTGATAAATTCTAATTTCATCTTCTTCACCTTTATTTTCAAAGAAAGAGTGAACTAATTTTGATCTTTCAAGAAAAGTTTTCTAAATCCGTTTTGATAAATAAAAACCCAATTCACCCCCCCTCTTGGGTTGCCATACCTGGGTCAACAAGTGGTATCAGAGCAAGGTTGCTCAATTTTTTAAATCTTAATCGATTTTTGAGCTATGGCAACTTTTAATTCAAGCTTCATATGTTGAGGGACTTTCTATCTCTAGACCTCCATTTTTTAATGGAAGTGATTACTCTTATTGGAAAACTAGAATGAGTATTTTCTTGAAATCTTTTGATTATGATTTGTGGTCTATTGTTTTGGAAGGACCTTTTGTTCCTACCAAAATTGAAAATGGGGAATGCATACTTAAAGAACCTAAGGAGTTTAGTGAAGATGATAAAAAGAAATTGAGTTTGAATGCTAAAGCTATGAATGTGTTGTATTGTGCTCTAGATAGAAATGAGTTTAATAGAATATCTACTTGTTCTACGGCACAAGAAATATGGCACACACTTGAAGTAACCCATGAAGAATTAGTCAAGTTAAAGAATCCAAAATTAGTATGCTAGTTCATAGTTATGAGCTTTTTAAGATAAAATCGGATGAATCAATTTCTGAAATGTTTACTAGATTTACGGATATTATTAATAGTTTGAAATCTCTTGGTAAATCTTATTCTAATGTTGAAATAGTGAGAAAGATTCTTAGGTGTCTACCAAAATCTTGGGAGCCAAAGGTGACGGAATTCAAGAAGCAAAGGACCTCACCAAACTACCATTAGAAGAACTTATGGGTTCTCTCATGACTCATGAAATCACCTTGAAGGAGAATGAAGAAGATTTCAAGAAAAAAAAAATATCGCTTTCAAATCTTCAACAAAAGAAGATGATGAGTCCGACGATGAAGGAGATGATGAAGATCTTGCATTCATCACAAGAAAGCTAAAAAGGATGATTAGAAGAAACCAAGGATTCAAAAAGAATTCTAGAAGGGAGGAGTACACTAAGGGCAAGCAAAGACAAAGCAAGATAAGGAAAAATGATCAAGCATTTGCTATGAGTGCCAAGAAACCGGCAGGTAAAGATGGATTGTCCTTACTTCAAGAGTCAAAACCAACGAAATCCAAAGCAATGACAGCACCCAATTGGGATGATAGTGAAGCTAGCTCCACCGAAGAAGAAGATTGCGAAGTGGTAAACATGTGCTTTATGGCTTTAAGTGAAGATGAGGTAAGTATTCGAAACTATGATCCTAAACTTTCATATGATGAATTACTTGAAGCATTCTAAAATTTACATGTGCAAGTTGATAAGCAAAATTCAAAAATTAATGCTTTCAAAAAGAAGTCAAAAATCATGTTATCTCAATTATAAGAGGTGGTAGAAATAAATGAAGCTTTAGAAATGAAAATGAAATTTTAAAGCAAAAAGATTTTGAAAGTTTGGAAAGTCAAATACATTTATTAAAAACTGAAAATGACATTTTTAAACAAAAGGATTTTGATAAATTGGAGAAACAAAATGCTAGTTTGAAAAAGGAAAATAATGACTTAAGAAAATATTGTTGATAGTTTTACAAAAGCACAAAAAATTTGAATTCTATGTTACAAAACAAAAGGTGTGTTTTTGACTAAAATGAGGTTTTAGGATATATAAAACTCATAAAAATCAAAAGTATTTTAAAATTATTTTGGTCATGCATTTCTAGGAATATATCCTAATAATTCATGTACTTATTGTGGAAGAAAAGGAAACAAAGTGCATTCTTGCTATATTAAGAGAAATCCTAATTTGAAACAAATATGGGTTCCAAAAAGTACCATAACTAACCCCCAAGGACCCAAGAACTTTTGGGTACCAAAAGTTACTCCTTGAATGTTGATTGTAGAGACAAAGTGGCAAACACAAGTGGTACTTAGATAGTGGATGCTCAAGGCATATGACCAGAGATGCCTCCAAGTTCTCGAGATTAATCATGAAGAAAGGAGGATATGTGACTTCGGTGCTAATGCCAAAGGAAGGGTAATCGGACATGTGATATTGGTTACCCCTCTTCACTATTATTAAAGATGTTTTGTATGTTCATGGTTTTTAAAACATGATTGATTACATTAGGAATTGTGTGAAAGGGGATATTTTTTACTTTTTGAGCCTAATAGATGTGTGATTAAGGATGTTAGTAACAAGAAGACATTATTTGGTGTAATAGATGTGGTAATATTTATACCAATTGAGATTGGATGTTAAGATCATGTAGAAAATTGTTTCATTGTAATCATGATGTTAGTTATGGCATAGAAGGTTAGGTCATGCTAGCATGGACACAATTTTAAAAATTTCTAAAAATGATTTAGTTCATGGTCTTCCAAAAAATAAAATTTGAAAAGGATAAGATTGTGATGCTTGTCAATTTGGAAAACAAGTGAGAACTTCTTTTAAACAAAAGAAATTTATTTCAACAAATAAACCTCTACAATTACTTCATTTGGATTTATTTGGACCATCTAGAACTCAAAGCCTTGGTGGAAAGTATTATGTTTTTGTTATTGTGGATGATTATTCAAGATTCACTTGGGTATTATTCTTGAAAACTAAAAATGAGGCCATACATGCTTTTTCAAAATTTGCAAAAAATAGTCAATCAAAAGGGTATTCTATTGTGTCCATTAGGAGCGATCATGGTGGTGAAGTAGACAATGTTGCATTTAAAAATCTTTGTGATGAAAATGGTTTTGAACATAATTTTTTCTCACCTAGAACTCTACAACAAAATGGTGTTGTTGAGAGGAAAAATAGGACTATCCAATAAATGGCTAGGACCATGTTACTTGAAAATAATTTGCCAAAATATTTTTTGGGCCGAAGCCGTTAATACCACATGCTTTATAATCAATAGAGTCCAATTAGAGCTTAAATGAAGAAAACTCTTAGAACTTTGCAAAAGGGAAGGAAAACCCAAACATTGGATTTTAAAGTTTTGGATGTAAATGTTTTATTTTAAACACTAAGGATAACCTTGGAAAATTTGATGCAAAAGCCGATGTTGGAATTTTGTTGGCTACTCCAACCATAGTAAAGCATATAGAGTTTTTAACAAAAAGACTCTTACTATTGAAGAATCTATGCATGTTGAATTTGATGAAACTAATGTGATTTCTTCAAAGAATTTAGATGATGATATTGTTGAGATAGAAAGGCAAATCAAGGAATCAAGGTTTGATGAAAAGAGCCAAGATGAATTACAACTTCAACAAGAAAAGCTTGAGGAAGTAAATGATTCTTCCCAAGAATTACCAAAGGAATGGAGGTATGCAAAAGCTCACCCTAAAGATCTCATTATTGGTGAACCATCACAAGGTATGAAAACTAGATCTTCTTTTAAGAACTTTTGTAATCATTTTGCTTTTGTCTCTCAATTTGAACCAAAATCTTTTAAAGAAGCCGAAAATGACGAAAGTTGGATTTTGGCTATGCAAGAAGAATTGAATCAATTTGAGAGAAATCAAGTTTGGGAATTAGTCCCTAGACCTAAAAATCATTCTATTATAGGCACTAAAAGGATTTTTAGAAATAAAGTAGATGAAAATGGCACCATTATTAGAAATAAAGCTAGACTTGTTGCTCAAGGATACAATCAAGAAGAAGGTATTGATTATGAGGAAACCTTTGCACCGGTTGCTAGATTAGAATCAATTAGAATGTTGTGTGCATTTGCATGTTATAAAAATTTTATATTATATCAAATGGATGTCAAAAGTGCATTTTTAAATGGTTACATTATGGAGGAAGTATATGTAGAGCAACCTCTTGGTTTTCAAAATCATGATTTTCCAAACCATGTTTTCAAACTCAAAAAGGCACTTTATGGCTTGAAACAAGCACCAAGAGCATGGTATGATAGATTGAGCAAATTTCTCATTGATAATGGTTTCGAAATGAAAAAAGTTGATACTACTCTTTTTGTTAAAACAAAAAATGATGATTTATTAATTGTTCAAATCTATGTTGATGATATTATATTTGGTGCTACTAATATTTCTATGTGTGAAGAATTTTCCAAGTGTATGCAACAAGAATTTGAAATGAGCTTAATGGGAGAATTAAATTTCTTCCTTGGACTTCAAATCAAGCAATCAATAGATGGGATCTTCATTAATCAAGCTAAATACACAAGAGATCTTCTCAAGAAGTTTGGCATGGATAATTCAAGGACATATAACACACCTATGGGTACATTAACCAAGCTTGACAAAGATGAGAAAGGAAAAGATGTTGAGGTAACAAAATATCGAGGTATGATTGGCTCTCTTTTGTATTTAACTGCTAGTAGACCTGATATTATGTTTAGTGTGTGTATGTGTGCTAGATTTCAATCTTGTCCAAAAGAATCTCACCTTAAGGCTGTCAAAAGGATATTTAGATATCTTCTTGGAACCATAAATCTAGGTCTTTGGTATCCTAAATGTGATAATTTTGATCTAATTAGTTATTCCGATGCGGACTTTGCTGGAAGTCTTCTTGATAGAAAGAGCACTAGTGGCTCTTGCCATTTTCTAGGACATGCATTAGTCTCATGGTTTAGTAGAAAATAAAATTCTGTTGCCTTATCAACCGCGGAAAGCCGAGTATATTGCAGTAGGAAGTTGTTGTGCACAATCTCTTTGGATGAAACAAATTTTAAAAGATTATGGTGTGGTATTTGATCATATTCCCATCAAATGTGACAATACAAGTGCCATCAACATTTCAAAAAATCCCAATACAACACTCTAGGACTAAGCATATAGAGATTAGACATCATTTTATTAGAGATCATGTGCAAAAAGGTAATATTTCTTTAGAATTTGTTCCCACCGAAAAACAATTAGCTGATATATTTACTAAACCCCTTAGTCAAGATAGATTTTGTATAATTAGAAGAGAATTAGGCATGTTGGATATGTCTTAATTTTGTTTTAATATGATAATCTTTGAATGGTAGCATATGTTAAGGGGGAGAATATATTTAGGGGGAGTAGTTAATTTGATTACATCTTTTTTATGATAACAAAAGGGGGAGAAATAGTTAGATTGCTTATATTCATAACAAGTGCCATTCTTTTTGCTTATTGTTGATTTTATTTTCATTCTTGATTTTAGATTATATTTTAAAGCAATCAATGGTTTGTCATCATCAAAAAGGGGGAGATTGTTAGCCTTAAGGCTACATGATAATTTTGATGATAACAATACACATTGATTAATTGAGATTTACTAACATGTTTATTTATGTGCAAGAGTAAGATCATTGAAATAATTTTAAAATCAAGAAGAGGCTTATTAAAATGAAGTGTTGAAGCTAAGGAGAAGACTACATGTTAAAGGCACCAAAGTTTAAGAACAAGGATTGACTTAAGGATTGACTCAAGGAATGTGACACATAAGCAATATTCAATCAATTGGTCATATATATCTCTACAAATGTCCAAATGATGTGATTCTTGAGCCTTTGGAAAGCTTACTCAATTTATAACATTTCATATGTCTTAAAGAAATTCAAATTTCAAGTGCAAGGTTGTCCAAATCATCATGCAAATTGAAAGACAAATGGAAGCAGCTGACATGAGCACCGAATACTCCTTTGGACATATCTTGAGCTAGAAAAATCAAAATGACTTGATTCTTATGGCATTGGAAATATGACTTAATGAATAACATTTCATATGTTTTGAAGAAATTCAAATTTCAAATGGAAGACTGATATAATTGACATGCAATTCGGTGGACTGACACAAGAAAGAAAAATCAACTCACATGAGCACCGAATGGTGTTTTGGCCATATCTTAAGATAGAGATATCCAACTTCTTTGATTATTAATGTTTTGGAAATCTTATTCAAATATGCAGATCTTTTATGTTTTGAAGAAATTCCAATTTCAAATGGAATGCTGACAGAATTATCATTCAATTTGGTGGACTGACAAAAGGAAGAAAAATCAAGTCACATGAGCACCGAATGGTGTTTTAGCCATATCTTGAGCTACAGATATCCAAATGACTTAATTCATGATGCGTTGGAAAGCTTATTGAAATGTGCAGATCTTTTATGTTTTGCAGATTTTCAAATTTCAAACGCAACATTGACAAAAATGGTAGACAAGATTACAGTTTTTATGGTGGGCAGAAAATTTGGAGATGGTGTCTTCACTTGATTAAGTTCATCCTATTTGCCTATAAAAGGAGCCCTTCTCCCATGCATGCATTCAGAAAGACAAGAGCAAGAGAAGCATCTATCAAGCAAAAAACAAGAGAAATATCAAGTCTAGAGAGCTTTTATATTCTTTATCTACTCTTTGAAGAGAGTTGTACTTTTGTTGTAAAAATTTACTTTGTTCTTGTATTGTGGTGAGAGTGAAATCTTCTTGTAAAGGATAAAAGTTATCCTTGAGAGAACTCTTTCCTTGGTGAGTTTGTTCATCAAGAAGAACTCTTGGTGTGGTGTTATCAAGAGTTGAAGGAAGTTGCCTTGGTGAGGTTGTTCATCAAGAAGAACTCTTGGTGTGGTGTTATCAAGAGTTGAAGGAAGTTGCCTTGGTGAGGTTGTTCATCAAGAAGAACTCTTGGTGTGGTGTTATCAAGGGTTGAAGGAAGTTGCCTTGGTGAGGTTGTTCATCAAGAAGAACTCTTGGTGTGTGTTATCAAGGGTTGAAGGAAAAAGTCTTGGTGAGGTTGTTCATCAAGCAAGTTGTAAAGATTTCTACAACTTAGTGGAAAGCTTAGCTCGTGGAGCTAGGAGCCCGTGGACGTAGGCAAGGTTTGCCGAACCACGTAAATTGAGTTTGCTCTCTCTCTATCCCTTTCCTCTTTACATTTACTTGCACTTGTGATTGTTCATCATTATTATTCTTTGGATTGCATCTTTGATAAATTCTAATTTCATCTTCTTCACCTTTATTCTCAAAGAAAGAGTGAACTAATTTTGATCTTTCAAGAAAAGTTTTCTAAATCCATTTTGATAAATAAAAACCCAATTCACCCCCCCTCTTGGGTTGCCATAACTGGGTCAACAAATTCTACCTATTGCTATTCTAGTATAATTCATATCAATTCGTATTATCATGGCATTCCTAGCCTAACATGGTTATCATGGCATATTCAAGCCTAATCATGGCTTTTATGGCATATTCTAGCCTAATTCAAGCAATCATCAAACAAGCAATTCAAGGGCAAAAGGTATTCCTACCTATTTTATGCTATTTCCTAGCATTCATCAAAGCGAATAAAGTATCCTAGCATGATTCTAATCATGTCCTCTTAAGCATGATTCTAGACACATGCTCCTAGGAATGTTTCTAAGCATTTGCGAAGAAAGTAAACTCCTAAGGATAATTCTAATAAGGGAGGGATTGCAGAATTACCTCGACACGCTTATCTATCTTATAAAATAAATAGGGTTAGAACAATTCGAAATAACTCTAGCATGCTTCTAAGCATAAAATTAAATCCTAAACATGCTTCTTCTAAGCAAGAAAAATAAAAGAGAAAATGGGAGGGAGGAGAGAATTCTGCCCTTAAGACGTACCCTTTCCGATTTAGAGCAATAAAATGCCTAAAAATATTTATACTAAAAAAGACTTCTCAAATTTTTGATTGTGTCTTCAAGAGGGAGAAATGACGATTGTATTCGACAATCGGTGTCTTGCAAAGTGAGACGAGGAGGGTTTATATAGGAGAGGGGTGAAGATGAAAAAGGAAGTTCTTAAGGCTAATTTCTGAAAATAAGCCACAAAGGGTCAAGCCACTATCTCCAAACAGTCAGGCAGCTATCTGACAGTCTTTCGACCATTAGCCAATAGCCAGGTGATTATTGGATGGCTGGCCAGCTGTCTTGGTCAGTCCGAAGGCTATTTGATGCCTGGCCAGTTAATATTCCTTCGGCCCCTTCCTTTTTTGTCATCCTTTGATGCAATCCCTTTAGACCTTTGTTCCTCTTATCACGCATAACTTCTCGAATTCAACTCTGATTTGCAATCCATAAATTTTTACGAAAACTAGACATCCGTAGCTTTGCAAAGGTATATGTCTCATCATCAGATTCCTCCTCCATTAATTTCTGTGATTTTTCAAAGTCATATGTTAGTTTTCAAGGCTGTTCACCAACTTCTTCTTACCCTTCTCTTCTTCGCCCTTAAAGGTATTTTGGTCATTTTCTTTACTCAACATCCATCCTCATTCTTCATCAAGCCTCAAAAACTTAGTGTCTATAACACTCTTCTTTTCTTTTACTTTTTTTTCTTTTTTTCTTATCTTTCTTTGTCTTTCTCTTTTTTTTCTTCTTTTCTTTTCTTTCTTCTTCGAGCTTAAAATTGCACAAAAACATGTCAACTTCATTTCATTCTCCCATAAACATGGCTTTCAATGTTCTTTTCTAGAATATTTATATGCTATAAGTGAAGAGTACTATGTAGAAAAAATTTTCAATGTTAGGATAAATTTTGTGGTTTGAGAAAAGACTTGATTAAGCTTAATGAGGTACACTAGGGGCATAGGTGGGCTTGAAAGGGTCAATCGATCCAAAGAAGACCAAAATCACTTCCCTCATGTGAAACCTAGGATTTCACCTTAGGTGGTGATGCAACGCATTCTAGAGTCTTATGAGATCTCAACACAAAGCTTTATTCAAATAAAGTTTCTCTAATTGACATAAAGTTCCATATTCATGGATATTATGCTCAAATGTTGACGAAATCAAGAATGAAACTCATCTAGCAAGAAGAGTGAAGCATGTAAACAACACAATCTCATGTGTTATCAAAACTCGATTTCCAATGAGCTTCATCACTTTATCAATGATCATCAAAAGAACACACAACTCACAAACATAACATTCTTAAAATGAAGCATTTCAAAACATCATTATTCTTTCTTTAGGCCAGAAATTCTTCCATTATTGATCAAGTCTTGTATCTCATGTCTAAGCTGACAACATTTGTCGGTGACATGGCCAGTTTTTTTGGTGGAAATATAATATTCATGATACTTGTGGTTAGCTAGTCATAGGTTTTGTGTAGGCTTTGGTGTCGATAGAAATAACACAAATTGGGCATGGAGCTCCTCAAATACTTCAGATAAAGGTCATCCCAATTGACTAAACTTCCTTGGTTAATGCTTTTCTACATCCTCGTTGTTTGATCCACTGGTTTGCTCATACTGCCCTTGATTTCTTCTAGGGTAGTTGTTATTTTTCTTATATTTGGCCTCCAAATCTTCTATTTGAATGCCCAAATCATACAAGTCTTCAAAAGTCTTGATGGGAAAGCCTGCAAGCCTATCTCCAATGAAAGAATAGGCCTCATCGATCACCACATAGACCTGATCCTTCTTCATGGGCCTTGTGGTCATCTTGACAGCTTTGGCCCTCCAACGGACCAAGTGCTCAGAAAAGGTCTCATTAGGCTTTTGTCTAGTCATCTCCAAATCCCTCAAGGTTAACCCCAATTGGGTGTTGTGATGATACTGCTCCATAAATTGCTCAAATAGTTCTTCCTAATCTTGTCAGACTCTCTTGGGCAAATCGTGGTACCATACTACCGCATCATCTTCTAAAGATAGCATGATATACTTTAAGATATACTCCTTTGTCAAAAGAATGGTGGCCATGACGATGGCATATTGTCTTAAGTGCATCATTGGATTACCCTCTCCATTGAACCTGGGCAAATCTAGCATGTAAAAGTTCGGAGGCAAATTTTTTTCCCCAATGAGCAAGATGTCATCTAGGTCTTCGACCCCTTTTAGCCCCTTCTTCGTCAAGAGAGACTAGACCTTTTCCACGTCCTTAGCCAAATGCCTAATCGATTCGGGCTCATCTTGGTTGGCTAGGCTTTCCCCTATCTCAAGCTTGGCTAGTCTCACCCTCATCACTACCATTACCTTTGGCCGAAGGCTGATTCATGCGGTTAGACCCATTTTATAGAGCTCTTATGAGTTGGGCCATTTGTTGTTAGAGTGAGATCATGTCGACTCTCAGTTAGACCATCTCTTGATTATTGTTGTTAGGTATGGCCATTTCAGTGACTAGTTCCTTTTGCCTTATTAAACAACCATCTCGTCTAACCCAAGCTATGATGGCTCCAAAATAAAAGTGTTAATGCCATGCATGTATGCATGATAGATACATGCTCATACAAGGGCATAGATAGACTTTCAGCCTTCCAACCTTATTTCTCCTACACACATGAGGTTAGGTCTCTTTTCCTAGGATTTTTGGCCTCATTCCCTAGTCATCATCATGGGATATGAGAATGCAAGATTCTCTCTTCTAATTCTAACATACAAGTTGATGTTGGATTCTTCATGATTATCATAACATGACTCTTAATATCATGATAACCTTAACTCATGGCACATGGCCCTATTTTGTTCTCATGGATGATTTGACGTGTGGCATTCATTTATGGTTCCATCAGGTTTGAGTCAATGTTATTCTAATCATGTAAAATTTACATCCATGAACATGCATTTCAACATGGGTTTTGGACATTCATCCTATTAAAAATTTCTAGATTCGTCCAGATGGGCTTGAGTCTCAAGGTTCCAATGGTCTGGACTCCTTTGAGTGAAAGATGCCTCCTTGGGCAGATCTCTTTTATGCCAAATCAATGTTATGTGCTCAAAGATAGTGACACCAATATGAGTCGTCTAAGGGTCGAATGGAGCCAAAGACTTCTCATGCCTATGCCACACAGATAGTTTAGGTAGTTAGTGCTCATCGTGTGCAAAGTCTAGTGATGCAAGAACTCAAAATAAGAAAGTTAGGTATTAGAATTTGCTATGCTAATCAGAATCAACTTCTCTTATCCCCAATGGAGTTACCACTATGAAAGGGAGGACTACTCCAAAGATGTACCCTTTTCGAGTTTAGAGTAATAGAACGCTTAGAAAAATATACAATTAGAAAAGACTCCTTGAATTCTCAAGTTTGTCTTCAAGAGGGAGAAGAGAAGATTTTGATGTGTTGAAAAGTGAGGAGAGAGAGTGTTTATATAGGAGAGGGTGAGAGTTGAAAATAGGAGTAAAAAACCAAAAATAGGGGGTTTTAATTGAAAATTTCCAAAACTAAAGGCGGGAGTGCTGGCCGACTGTGGGAGGACTGCTGACTGATCATGGGATAGCCGACCGGCTATTGGTGGAGCACTAATCGATGGTAGGATAGTCGGCCAGCTGTCCTACAACTGCTAGCTGGTTTTGGCCCACCAAACCCTTCGATTTTGCATTTTTTTCAATGCAGTCTCTTCTAACCTTCATCCATTCAATTATGCATAACTCTTTGATTTCAAATCGAATTTGTGATATGTAAAATTCTTTGAAAACTAGATATCCGTAACTTCACAATGGTATATGATTGATCATCAGATTCCCCTTGGATTAATTTTTGTGATTTTTCAAATTCATACATTAATTTTCAAAGCTTTTGATCGATTTTTCCCTCACTCTTTTCTTTTTGCTTCCAAGGGCATTTTTATCATTTTTATTGCTCGACATTCACCTTTTCTTTTGCTTCATCATTAAGCCTCAAAACTCAAGTGTCTATAGTAGCCCAAGATTCTGGCTTGTGCAACTTTCACGCCTGATGGTTCCTAGGTCGGTAATGTAGTGGAGGAACCTCTGGAGTGGCTAGAATAAATAGCTTCTCCTGAAGCCATATATGGGGAAGGAGATGTGAAATGTTTAAAAAAAATTGACAATAATGATTATCTCACCTAAAGGAGAAGTGGACTACAAAAAACTTGGGATGCATGCCACATTTCACCCTATCTAAGCTAATCAGCATCTCTGCCAAGATTTGGGGCACCATAGTCATTTGTTGACACCAGGAGAAATTAAGAAAAAAGGCAAAATTGCAAAATGCGAAAGCAAGAAATAAAAGTCTTCACTACAATCCCAATTAGGGGAATCATGAATAGAAGCTTCTCTGTCTGATCAATGGTATAGGCCTCCAAGATGTTGAATGGAATGAAAAAGAAATCAGCCATGTCTTCTGAGATGGAACCATTAAGAGCAGTTAAGATGATATTGACAATACGAGAGGGGAATACTCCCAAAATAACACCGAACTCCTCATATAGGGGGCGAAGCTCTTACCTATTAAAATAAACGACATGATCAGAAATATCCCAAAAGTCTACTGTTGCTCTAAGGAAGGGGATATTAAGCTTTACCTGATGAAAAACCCGTAAATTGGAGAGACCACTTGATTCCAATTGGCATCATTCCACATCCTTCAAAGGCTTCAAGAAAGGTTAAAGAAGTTTGTGGGTGGCCTCACTCATTATGGATGGTATGAAAAAGAAAGTGGAGGGACAATGCCTTAAATAAGGAAAAAGAGAGTCCCCCAAGAGATGAAAATTCGATGTGCAACCGTTCCTATAGGCACACACTTGTAATAAAGGCGCTAGCCAGTAATAGAGGCACGCACCTGTAATAGAGGTGCATGCCAATAATAAAGGTGCCACGTCTGCATGGTGCAAAATTGAGCTAGGAATATTTTTTTCTTATTGTGATGGACAAAGGCAGATTTTCCCACTTGATGTGTTAATTATTCTTTTAGCCCTCCAATGAAGGAGTCTCACAAGGTTGAGATTGAGAGGATTATGATGATTCTGATAACGCATTCCCCTTCATGAAAAAGAAAGAAAAAGAAGTGAAAGATATGTACATCATCCATAACGATAACAAATCACCCAAAATATAAACATCCAATAGATCATCCAAAATAGTGATCAAACAGAAAAATGAAGAAGTCTAAAATTACAAGCAATTCAGAAAGGCAACTCATGCCTAGAAGAGCCCTCAGTAGCATCCTCATCATAATTAGAGTCTTATAATCCTCCCTCATCATAACCAGCTACGTGAGAGGGACTTATACCATTAGAAGTGTCCACTGGCTGAGAAGGCCTAACATTGGTCATGGGACCGACATTTGTAGAAGTACCGATAGGATGAGAAGAAACGGCTCCCAATGCCACCTCTTCACATAAAGAGCCAGTGCCACCCATGGGACTCATCCTACTCAGCAGGGTCACCTCCAAATATTTCACTCAGTCCTGGATGTCCTTGTTCCGCTTCTAGAGGGCCTCTTTGGCCTGAACAACCTTTTGACCTGAGCAATACAAAAGTTAGCACATAGATAATAAATCATGCATGCATAAAGCATAACATGTCAAAATTCTTACCTGGTACTCTTATGAAAGCTAAAAAATGAGCCCCTGGGTCATCATGAAGAGCCTTATCAACTACTCTACCTCATCTGAATATCCATAAGAGTCTCTTGTATTTTGTCAGACAATTGAATGAATACAGGATAAAAAATCAAAGAAGAAAAGAAAAGACTTACTTGGGTAGTGCCTATTGGTGAGAACAAGAACCGAGAACTCCTATCACCTAGGAGTATACGAACATCGAAAGCCCCTAATGATGCCTTTACATTCACCATAGTAGGTGGTGTATATGCAAGACTGTCGATCACGATGTAAGGAGAGTGAGTAGTGGTCCTTCCTAAGGTGGAAGTGGAAGGAGGAGCACCACGATGCCTCTTCCCTCAGCTAGGGGAAGAATCTAGATGAGGAAGGCCATGAGAAGGCTGATGAGGCTAAGAAGGTGGTGAAGCTCGAGGATATTGATCACGAGGAGGTGATAAAGGTTAAGGATCCTGACCCTGAGGAGGCTGGCAAAGGCCGATCTCTCTACCACTCTACGGCTCAAGAAAAAACTCTCGGGCCCACTCTGAGTAAGACTATGCATGCACTGGGAATGGAATATCATCTACATGCATCCCCTCTAGGAAAATCAAAAGGTCCTCCTCTCTCAACATGTGTGTGTCAGCCATCTCTCAAAAAGGAAGGGAAGGAATCCTATGGTGGGTTAGTCCCCTTACCCAATCATATACACGCTCTCCCAAATACCATATGCAGGCTTTAGGGCCCACCATCAACATCCAAAAAGGGCTAATGTAAGACGCCTCGACCATAGCTGGGGTCTACCAATTCTGCCCCTTATCCCATGGCCATGGCTCAGAGTTCACTTGAAAGAAAAGATAATGAAACATGTAAATCTAAAACCAAAATTCAAAAGAAACTGACATTGTTTCACTTGCCATGTCCCAGGTGAGGGCAAAGAGCATGTTCCTCAACAAATCATACAAAAAGCCCTCATTGTACCTCTTATGACCATAAGACCATTGGAGAGCTCGAGGATAGCTTTGTGCAGGCTCAGTCATCCGAAAGGAGAGAATACAATGCTTATAAGACCATATCTGCAAATAAAGAAGAAAAGAATCAGGAATCCGAAACAAAAAAAATAAAGAGTAAAAGAAAAGCTAGAGAATTAACTCCAGAAGAAAAAAAAAGTCGCGGATAGTCTGCTACCCACGACAATGCTCATTGAAGTAGTAGTAAAGCTAAGCCAAGGACGGACAGATGGA
This sequence comes from Boswellia sacra, assembly GCA_013180625.2. Lineage (NCBI taxonomy): Eukaryota > Viridiplantae > Streptophyta > Magnoliopsida > Sapindales > Burseraceae > Boswellia > Boswellia sacra. Next base: position 179,891 of record SNVD02004629.1, on the reverse strand, counting down.
CAGCCCTAATCAAAATGGTAGACCATGTCGAGGTCCTTGAGAGCATAAATGACAGTCAAATCTCTAGTGTTGGATATGTTGGCCAGCAAAGTCATGCTAAAGAGATAGAAAATAAACCTGCTTAAAGGTCTCAGGCTGGCGTCACTCCCAATACTCTCGGATCGATGTAAGAGTCACTCTGTTAGGACCACCATAAGGAAGACAAAAACCTAGGAGCCTTTCTAACCACAGACCCTGGTCCTCCATGGATAAGTCGCACAAACGACTGTCAAAAGGAATGCCTTTCCAAAAAATGTAATGCTAGTCAAGGCGATCAGGTTTAGAAGTGTAATCATCATCTCACTGAATGGCAGATGAAAGGTATGGGTGGTACCTATCCACTGGTCCACTAAAGCTACCAAAGCATGACTATCATTGCGTCTCTGCTGATACAGTAAAACCTCGATAAAACGGGTCAAACCCAACATCCCTAATATGCCTCTAGACCAGACCCTCGAGAATGAACAAAGGAGTAGGAGCCTCCAGGCTTATGCATGTTCTCCATCTGAAAAGGAGAAAAGGATAGAAAAGTGTTAGTAAGTCAGAAAATGACTGAAATGCAAGGAGGAAATCGGGGCCTACATGCGCATGCCTGTAATTAAAGGCACCAAAGGTTCACCTAAAGGTAAGCGCCTCTAATAGGCAAAACCTAACAGCGCATGCCACCAGCAAAAACCCTAGATCACAAGAAGCACTACGCCTGTAGCCAGGGCCTAAAAATGCCGAAGATTAACCTAAAAGTGTGAGCCTCGAAGCCTTAAACCTTAACGGCCTGTGCCTATATGGTGATAACCCTAAACTTAAGAGTGCACACCCGTAACTACCTACAGGCACCAACGCCACCTACTAGCGCATGCCTCTAACAAAGCTTTAACGCCTTTGTTAAAGGTACCCAAAATTTCCAAAAATCAGATTCGCAAAATCAAGACCCAAATACGCGTCACCACCGGTCAGACCGCCAGTAAGGGTAGAATACATGATTGAAGCATAGGGAGGGAGATTGATATCCATTGGAAAGCTTGCAATGGTTGGATAAGGTCGAAAATGTAAAGGACATCAAAGATGAAACCAGAGAGAAATCGAATATATATGTGAAGGGGTGACCGAAGAAAAAAATAAAACTTGCTTATATACTGCTTCGCGCACCTATCGATCTATATAGGCACGCGATTGTATTTAGAGGTGCCCACCTATAAGTTCAAATTTTGAGTTTTGGCAGAAATATCTAATATAATCTTGTTGAATTTCTATAAACACCCTCAGGATTGCAGGATTCTTAAGACACCCTAGAAACACAAAATTTCATTCGAAACCCTTAGAATTGCAAAATCACTCCACCACCCCCCAAAATTACAGATTCTTGTATGAGCCTCCTTGAAATCATAAAATTACATCAAACACCCTTTAGAAATGCAGAATCCCACCAACACCCTCAGTGAATGGAAAATGGTCAAAAAAATCTTTAGAGTACGGAATTGCACCAAACTCCTTGAGCATGGAATCGCGTCGAGGTCCCTAGCAGAATTTAGAATTTCAACGAGCTTACTTCAAGAATGCAAAATCACGCTAATACCCTCATGAAATACATGACAGGCTTTCAAAGAGTGCGAAACTGCATAGAAAATCCTTGTCAATATGGAATCGCGCAGAGGTATCTTCAGAGAGTGTGGAATCACATTGGTGGCTTTCAGAGAGTGCAGAACTACACCAAAAATTGTTATCAGCTTGAAATCACATAGAGGTTTCTTTAGAGAGTGTGGAATCACATGGGAGGCTTTCAACGAGTGCAAAATTGCACCAAAAATCCTTTTTAGTATGGAATCGTACTGGAGGTTTTAGAGGGCGTGGAACCGCACCAATGAATTTGAAATAGTGTGAAACAGTATCGAAACCCTCAAGCATGGAATCATGCTAAGACCCCTAACAAAATTTAGAATTTTGATAGGCTCAGAGAGTGCAAAGTGGCACCACAAACAATGGTGTTGTAAGGTCACCTAAAAAACTATCAAATCCTAGTAGAACTCAAATAGTAGACCTAGTGCAGGCAAGTTCAAGGTACAGTATACTTTGTTCGATGTTTGTGTTCCACAAACCCTTCCAAAGTAGAGGGAAAACTGTAAGCACTAGAATTTTGCTTATAGTTTTTTAGGCCTAATGATGATAACCAGAGACAGTAAATCAAAGGATTATACTCAACTACAGAAATAACACCAAAAAGGTTAGTCAAGTAGGCTTAGGATTGGCATGGTTAGCGTCTGTAGGCTTAGGCTGGCACTTCTAAATCTACACATGTGCGCTTCTAAATCTACAAGCGTGCTCCTCTGGTGGAGAAAGTGTCGCCTATAACATTACAGACATGCACCCTTAAGGTTACGCCTCAAGCAGGTTTATAAACCTTAGTGCCGCCTGTAACATTACAGGCACACGCCTTTTGTAAAAAGTGTTGCCTATAACATTATAGGTGTGCACCCTTAAGGTTGCACCATTAACCAATTTATAAACCCTAGCACCACTTGTAGGTTTTAGGCACAGGCCTGTAATCTACAATCCCACATCGAGAAAAGAGCGTAACTTTGGACTTGAGGGTAAGGGTAAGTGGCCCTAACTTCGAGAACAAGTCAAGCTTCCTTGGGAAATACTTGGAGAATTCGATCTTCTGATGATTTCCACAGTCAAGATTCTTCCTCTAATAGTGATCAAAGTCAGGTAAGGTTCTAAGGGCCTTTTCTAATATTTAAATTTTGTTCATTTTCAGTTAATTGCTATGATTAGCTTAGGTATAATTAAGAATTAATTATGTCATGTTTAGTTTAATTAATTATGCCATGTTTAGTTTAGGATTAGTTTAATTGATTATGCCATGTTCAGGATTAGAAATGATTAATTAGTGGTTTAGTTATGCATGCTTAGTAATTTATCTTGTAATTAGTTAATCATTAATTATGCCATAATTATTGGGTAGTTATTAATGAAACTTGTTATAATTAGATATTAGTTAAGTGATATGTAGTCACCAACTATGCATAATGTAGTTTAGTTAATGATCAATGCCATGCTTAATTTTCCTTTTATTTAAATTGTGTTTACTGATATCTTGCTTTAATGATGAGGGGATAACCTAAGATGCCGTGTTTTGTAATAACCTATTCTTACCTCAATTATTATGAAATTTTGTAATCCTCAACCCCTTCCCCCATGTTTGATGGAAATGTAACCAATTCTCCTCCCCCTTTCTATGAATGCATGTAAACTATCAACACCTCACATGTAATAAATAGACAAAGGCAATTATGTGCATGACAAAACTTAGGATCCAGAGAAGGTAACATTAATGACTTAGAATCTAGAACTCAGTAAACCCATAGTAGAGGTCAAACTAACATCTGGGCGGGTGTAACCCACATCTAACTTCCCGAACTCATCTTTGAAGGGGTGATAGGTAGTTAGGTCTAGAAGCAAGGGATCAGCTACCGTCATCCAGACTTTTCCCATGGCTATTTACCCGGGTCCCGACTCTGACTATTTCTCCAGGTCTTGTCTATGTGACTTGACCCGTGCGGCCCTCCGAGCAATCGAAAGGGAGCACGCACAGGGAACCGTGTGTGAGAGGTTACTCATAGGTGGTTAATTGATAGGTTTGATCCTTTCAATTCATATGTTAAATTACATGGTAAAATATTTAAGATTACACCCAAGAAGATTGAGAATGTAATGGTATTCCAGATGGTAGGCGTGAATTGAAGATGATGGATGTTATCGATGACAACGACGACATAATTGAAGATCGATGTTGTAATAAAGGAGGCCACTTAATTGTAAAAGCATTGGATTAGTATTTGAGAAGTGCCACAAAAGTAAATGATGAGTTGAAATTAAAGTTTTTGTTGCTCACAATAGTAACTCTTATTTCACCTAGGTCAAGTAATTATTTGAGTTGGTATCAGTACCATTTAGTTTAAGATACTAAAGTTGTGAGAGAGAAAAAATTGGGCTTCTTGGAACTTAAATGGTCTATTAGATAGTATTCTTAAGTTTAACACCAACAATATGTTAATGGATGCATGTTTTTCCTCTAGGTAAGTTGAAATAGGTTTTTAATCGTTTTTAAATATTAAGATGTTTATATTGATATTTTATTTATTATGAATTATTATGTCATTGTTTTTTCAACTTTTCTATCTTGATAAAGTGGCATTTCACAATCACCTGCTCAATGATGTTCAAGGCCAATTCTGACATAGATAAAAAATGATACTAGAAAATGCATGAGACTTTTAAAGTGTTTTTGTGGTTGGTTATGGAGTGCAAAGGTAGCACATTTTTTTAAGGAAATATGATAAATGATATTTGGTTATATTATGTTTGTGTGTGTGTGTGTGTGTGTGTGTGTGTGTGTGTGTGCGTGTGTGTCATGTATACGTTAAACTTAAAGGAATGTGTTAGAAGAATCAACTGTACATGAAAGCAAAAACAACGGTCATCAAAATGTATCAGAAATGGAATCTAAGTTTGTGCAAAAGTTGTTAGAAATTAATGAACGATTGAAGACCATAAAGCATGATGTTAGGTTTTTGAATTATGATCTTGTCACAACAGAGAGCAATACATATACCCGTATAGATGCGATGAGTACTTTCAAACGTACTTTTGGTCATTTCAAAGAGACTTTCAAAAAATTTGAATCAAATCTTAGTGGGAAGAAAATTTGAACAAGGTTTGGGAGTTGAAGATGTTGTTCCAAAATCCAAGACTAAACCCTATTCAAAAGTAGGCCTAAACGAAGAGTTAGCCCAAATCGGTGGAATAATCCGTATTTTGAGAAATATTACAAAAAAGGATGAAGTATTTTTATTTTATTTTGTATTATGAAAAAAAGGTAGCACTAAACCACTAATTACAATAACCATTATCATAATTTGGTTTCATTTTTTTATAAGAGGAAGTAAAGAGGAGGATATTCATGTAGAAATTCAAATTGATTCACAAACTTCTTCTAAACATTGTACTTCCACTAAAATTTTAGGCGGAGAACAAAACCAAAAAAGTGCAGTTCAGAAGATTGAATGTCCTTATGTTGCAAGCCATATATGTATTAAGAGTATTAACTTGTCTCCATTTAAAATTGCATAGTCAACATCATATGAGGCCTTGAGTTGGTTACGATATGTTTTCAACAATCAATCTACAAATGAGGTATTTCAAGTTATATTAGCTTTGACCAATAGCTTTTATTTTATTTGTAGTAGTTATCCTTTTGTAATGGTTTTAATATTTTATTATCATAGTTATCATTTATTTTCTAGAAAAATTCTATTTTTTTTATCAATGAGGATATTGTGAAAGCACATGAATTTTTTATGACTTAAGATTCATTATTTTCTCTAGAAGCTGACCAATGGATTTGTAACGATGTAAGTACAATAACATTACAATTACATTTTCATAGTTCGTTTATATATTCTCTTCTGTGTTTTATTATTAATATATAATGAGTTTTTTTTTTAAGATAATAAATATCTTTGTTGAATACTTCACATACGAAGAAAAACAAAATAGATTTGATAAATCTCGATATTCGTTTATACCAAGTAATTTTTCGGTATGAAAATATACTCATTTTCAAAATAGTAGCTCTAATACACATAAGAATATCTTTTTAAAATTTTAAATCAATAAATCTTTGAAGTTTATGTTATTTTGTTTTTTGAATTGTAATAGCAAAACTCAATGAATGATTTCAATGATGTAGAGAAGTTTTACTACACACATAAATATAAGCAAAATTATATGTCAAAGCTGAAGATTTGTTATAAGATAAGTAAAATCCATAATATGATAGCAATATAAAGGAAATTTCTTTAAACATATTACATTGATGTTATATATAATACAATATTTTTTATTTTATTTTCCTAAAATGTAGATATATGTGCCAATACATGATGGACACTCACATTGGTATTTGGAGGTGTTGGTCATTAAGGATAAGATTGCTTACGTGTAGGACTCATTGTCAAGTGGTAGGATGAAACAATTTAGAGAAGATAGAATTCAAAATATTGTGAGTTTTAACTTATTATTTCCAATCAAAATTATCAATGAAGTAGTATTTATGGTATCTAAACACAACATTAAATAGGGAAATTTTCAAAAATAACCCTCCTCCTAAAACCCAAGTTTTATTTCTAGCCCTTCCCAATTATCTTTTCAAGACCACAAGTCTCCACCCCTAAAATTATCTAACTGCCCTCATTACATTAACTTTCTCTAACTAACACTAAACACCATCATAACTCTCTCTCTCTCTCTCTCTCTCTAACTCTCTTATGGCTATACAACACTTAATGAACAAAAACAAATAAAAGACAGCAATCAAACACACTTTGATACAATAAAAACATCAAAAAAGAGGTTGATTCGGATTGGAAAATGGTCAAAATTGAGGTATTGTACTTTTGAAACTCAACTCTAACTATTTCATTAAAGTTTTTGCATGATTAGAACATTAAATCTCATACCATATGCTTCGATATAGGTGAACAAAGGTTAGAACAGACAAATGTAGATAGGTTTTGTCAGTTTTTTCTGTCTTTAAAAACCTAGAAATTCGATAATTAGCTAGCTCTTGACAATTAGACAATTCCATTATCTAATTATCAGACCTTGATGAGCATCGTCGAATCAGAAATTTAGCAATCGTCAAAGTGTCGAAGCATCATCTAATCGTCCTCGAATTAGTCGTCTAATTGTTGAAGTGGCGTCCAAGTGAACTTCTACAGTTAGATAGTACGGTTGTCTAACTATCTAACTATTTCATAAAGTTGATTTTTTAGACATTTTTAGCACCTTTTTTGATTTTTTCTATATTTTTCACTAATTTCTAGACATTTTTTATTGTCCAGATGGAGGATATCATATTTGTGTCATTTTACAGTGGGAAATTTGAGGCACATGCTAGTGGGGATGTTGTTTACATCAGTGGAGATGATTTTCCATTGTCAATTCAAAGGGATACTTCTTACCATGAGTTTTTGCAATTAATATGTGAAACCCTTGGGTTAGATGACCATCAAACAAAGTTGAAATTGAGTGCCTAATTTAACCTAACCAAGCGTGTGAGGCCTCTCCCCATCTGATGTGAGCGTGAATCTAGATTTCTCGTGCAGATATTTTGAAACATTCATCATCATATACACCGTTGTATGTTGAGGCTAAGTGATGTTTGAAGCCTTCATCTAGAATTGTTGATCCTACAAACCATGTTGAAACTTCAAAATGTCGAACATCTAAGTAGTCTCAACAACCTATTTATAGTAATGTGCCATCTTTTAGCATGCATGGTGATCTTGGACATGATTACAGTGATGGAAGGGGTGTTAATGTTGGAGATATTAATGTTAGAGGTAATGTTGGTAATGTTAGATACGTTGGTAATCTTGGGTATTGTAGTAATCTTGTAGGCGACGATTTTGAAGTTACAAAAGATGTTCATGGCCTTGAGAGCATCAAAGAAGAATTTGAAGAGGTGTCAAGAGTTAGAGACAGTTTTGAGGGTGGACATGCAAAAAAAATAAGGGAGACAATTTAGATGATGCAATAAAATACAATATGGATGAGATGGCAAATGAGGGAACATATGTTGAGGATGGTGATGGTGTAGACAATGACGATACGAAGTTACAATTGTCACATCCTATTCTAACTCCATTAAGACCATAAGACGCTGGAACGTCAACACATTTTGAAGAAGAGATACATGATGTAGAGAACCATCTTGCAAATGATCCTCTCTTTGAAAGAATAAAGGATATCTTTCGGCTCATGCCGCTAATTCCACCGTCCATGACACCTGTTCTAAATGACACCAATGAAATTGAAAGTGAACAAGTTTTGGTTGGACATGTGTTTTCAAACAAAATTCAAGGTGACAAGATCTACAAAGGTCCGGTTTGAGGTTGGTTGTCAAGAGGAAGTTTGTAAATGGCATTTAAGAGCAACAAAGATTGAAAACACTAATTTCTTCCAAGTTAAGGTATTCAACAACAATCACATTTGTGATAGTGTGACATTACATCTAGACCATAGACAAGAAAGTGCCGAATTTATCGGAAAACACATCAAGGAAAAGTTCATCAATAGCGTAAGAATATATCAGCCAAGGGAAATAATTGAGGATGTTCAAAAAGATTTGCACATAGCCACTAGTTACCAAAAGCCTTGAAGGGCAAAAGAGGCTACTTTAAATCAACTTCATGAACCACAAAAGAGTTATTTGGCCTTATTGCCTTCATATTCTTAAACCGCTATTAAAGTTTATGAAGATAATTGCTTTAAATACTATTTCATGGCGTTGGAGGCATCAATTTCTGGTTTTTGAACTTCTATCCGACCTATTGTTGGTGGTAGCCATTTTTCACATAATGATGAGGTTTGGCAAAGGTTGTACTACCACCGATCACCCGAAAACATGCTGGACATCGACATACATAGTGTATACCTTCAGGGGATGAGTGTAATAGGCAACATAAGTACGGACATTGCGGGCACCTCAGTCACAACTGACAAACATGCCAAAATCCTGTACCTCTTCATCCTTCATCAAATACAAAAACGGGCCCGTCATCGGTGCATTGATTGTCTCTTGATTACATTTGTGTTCCACTTTTGTAGCCATGTGATTCATATCCATCATGGAGGGTTGTACGTTTCATGTTTCATGTTACTGTCTCCCATATCGAGTAACTAACATTGAGAAGATTTTATAGTATCTATAATAGTGTTTGTTGGAGAGGATATGAAATTATTTATAATTGGAATTGTTTTCAATTGGTTTAAACTCATGCTTTGTCCCTATAGATGGTTTCAATGTATGTTGTAGATCTTTTGGTTAAATTACCGTCCAAAATAGAGAATAAGATGTTGATTTAGATTTGTATGATATTTTACATTTATTTAAATTCTATATGGAATGTATGAATTTAATATCAACAATGTTCATGGATTATACAAAATAAATGCATTGACATGTAGTTCATTGATACATAGACAAAAATGAACACTGCATATATAATTTTAAATAAAAACTATTGTGCTAATTTCAGTGCCATAATATATACACATAGAAGTCTAATCCCTATGTAAAGCCAAACAAATAGAAGGCTATCTTTCCTCCCGTGGACCCTCCTCCAAATACACCTTATAGAAATCAGGATGGTGATCCATGCCTTCTAGATGACAAATCTTCATCGCCATCTTCCTGATGGTGTCCTCATCTACACAAGCTATGGCATCAACACCCACTCCCATGCTCAACAACTCTACATAGGTGGCACAATACATGCCACAGGATCCGTTGCCTGGCAACTACTGAGGCAAATCCTTTATGGCCTTGTGTAGCTCGTAAGAGGTAAGCTCATGCTAAACATCCATACGATTAAGGAAAAAGTGCACATGCTAGACAAGAAATGGGATCATGAGGTATATAGAAGTCATGAATAACGACCTCCCTATCCTTGAAAGAGATCTGAAGCAAGACCTAATCTTTACCTGTAACGTTGATGGGCGCTTATACCTACAATAGGAGTTGATGTTAATAGAACTTTAGAATGATTAGGTTCAAGATGATTGATACTGTGTTACTTACGGTGTCGACGTCTGACCATATCCTCCTATGAGAAGTAAACAGCTTGTTCGCGTATTTGAAGCATGTCATGTGCCAGGCAATGTGATCCAGGTCTTCCTTGCACCTGTCACAGGTGCTGGCCAAGCAAACTTGTCAAGAAATCAGATAGATAAATTATTAGTCCACTTTTAGTAACTAAACAACAATGAAAAACTATTAAATGTTGATCAAACAAACATAGTACTTGCAAAGAAACTGTGGTCAATGGTAGTGAAGTCCTGAGATATCTCACCAGGATAATGTGCTTGTCTAATCCATAAGAAGTACATAAAGGAGTTGATGTGCTGCAAACAAAATGAAAATGTTGTTAATACTATACCAGTTGGACAATACTTAAATAAGAAAAAAAAATGTATGTGTAGAGACTACCATCATCGTTTAGTCATGATCCACGTCACATGATGTCATCGAAAAAGGTAAATCCAAAACAAAGTAGTTAGGCCCACGCTAGATTTGGACATATCATGCAACGCACCAAGCATCAAAGCATAACTCAAAATGGGCATCGATATGGGATCTCCAGTAGTATGTCGATGGTACCTCTAAATCAGATGGTGGTGAGGGAATAGCCAATATATCCTATGATAGCTAAACTAACCTCTATCGCTTCCCACGTTGGTCACAGTTGGTGTACAGGCTGAGAAATAGAGGCGACCTCTTACAAACTCTACCGGTGTAAACCTTCTCCACTTGATACAAAACGGATCATGTCCCCAAGATGCGTACACTCTCACTCAATGAGTCACTATGGACCTCACGGACCCTTACTTCTGTATTGCTCCCCTGGGATAAGTGCACGACATTATCAACAACCGGTGACTACTGAGCATCCTCTAGATAAGGTTGTCTATGATTATGTGGAGTAAGCGTAGAATGGTTAGCTTCTGCCTACATTGAAATGCGAGATTCATGAATTCATTTATATAGGGGATTATGACCTTACCATGAAATTCATTAAACTAATGTGGTAACTCTAAACCCTCGACCTCTAGAATCGACACCTCTCTAATCTCCCAGATGTCCTTTCGTAGTTCTTGAACCTCCGTTTCCCACCCTTAGATTTGCTTAGCCTGAGCCTTGAACTTCTCTCCAATTGTCTTCAATAACTCAGCCTGATTAGCAGCCAACTCAGCCCGAATCACATCTAAGAGATTGAGAGGGACAGATGGACCCTCACTTCTTGCAGCAAAAGGTTTTGTTAGTAAAACCATCATTTACACTAAAACAGTATGTATATGTGATTGTTAAAATATACCTGGCCCTCTGTATGCGATCTGAATGGTGGGAGTGGTGGAGAAGGAGGTCAAGTTCCCTCGGCATGTTCATTCACCCTCTACGTGAGATGGCATCGGTCTCACTTTCTCCTTGCCCTTCGAATCATTGACTTCTTCAGAAAACAGTGGAACGGGTAGGCTATTTTGGGTGGCCCAATTGACAAGTGGGCCACCAACAATCGAGAGCCACTTCTTGTTCTATCTATACCATTTGCCATTAATGTCATGGTCATTCGGATGAAGAACGACATAAGGAAGCTCCTCTGTGCAACATAAACAACAAATCAATTAATCGATTAACCAATAGAAAAATCTATGTTAATGAATTGTTAGTATACCTATCTATAAGCATCGAATATGTCTGTCAACACCTCGGATTGATAGGGCATCCTTTGGTCTCCCATCAAAGTATGTCTCAACATATCGAAATCTCTCACTTTCTTTGTGTATGATTCTACCATAAACGGAATCGCTTCGTACAACCAAACCTATAACAGGAGAACATAATTAATCTTTACCAATTCTCTAAACTGCGCAAATTAACAAATACAAGTAAACAAATAAATAAAATTACTTACACAATGTACGAGCAACTGTATAGGTTATACGCTTCCCTCTTGTGCACAACCTTTTACACCTTTCATTGCATGTACTTCTTAGTGCGGTCCCTCACACATGTCCTCATGCTGTCATAAGTGGCCTTCCAAGTCATAGATCCCCACAGATATTTCTTAAAAGCATCAAGATTGTCCACCAAGTCGAGATACTCGTTGTGTATATATCTTGATTGGAGTCGACCCAAAAGTAAGTGCTCCAATACCCAGTATTAAGTCAGTTTCACCCCATTCAAGTCATGACCTTATCCATATCCAAATCTTTCAAAATGGTCTTCAATTCAAACAAGCTCACATTCTCACCGTTTAGATACTTGTCGCACAAAAAATTCAGTGTCTCAACCTTCTTTAACTCCTTTTTCATGTCTGGGAGTAGTTCGAACCTGAGTTCGGTGATCAACCCGAACTCTTGGGCTGAGAAATGAATCATCTTGCCTGCACACCAAAACAAAGGTTGAAATTAGTTTGTGCATATTGCCATGTATATAATTAATCCTTGGTTGAAGTACTTACCGTACACAAGATACCACAACTCCTCATCCCTTAGATGGTGGGTTTTCACCTCGTGCAATAGCAAGTTGTTGACAAGCTTGCCGGGAAAAGTCAAGTCACTTACATTTAACAGGTATCCAAAACTTGTGTGCTTCTTGAAAAGCTTCTATTGCCTATCCTTAAGAGTGTTCTTCACGAACTGAATTACTCCAAACTTGTCATATTCGTCGCCATCGCGTCGTAATGCTCAGGTTTTGGTGTTATTAGGTCAAAAGAGATCGACCGATGTGGGGGCTCCATATCTATACCGAAATAACCAAAAAAAAAAAAAAGCTTAAACCAAAAGAAAATGCAAAAAAGTGTGGCATCCATGCAAGAACTTATCATCAAGAGGAATCTAGACAAATCTCTCCATAGAACTCAATGGAATATTAGTACATATTTTAATGTAAGACATTGTACATAATTCAAGGCTAAAACAGATAGATTCTACTATCATCAATGTAAAAATCTATGTGATCTTAATAGGCAAATACAAAAACAAGCTTACAATTTCTAAGAGCAACCTTGCATGATTATTTGGAACAAGAAAACAAGGTAACAACATAGATTATTTGGAGTCTAGATCATCCATTCAATGCATGCCTTATAACTTGTATTTATTTCTAGTTGGGGGGAAGAAATCACAAGATATTCAAGAGTAACTGTTAAACTCTTATGCTTTTATTCTACCTTAAACATAAGAATGATGCTGCTCATCCAAATTTCTATCCCATGTCATTTTGGATTGTCTGATTTATGATAAAATTTTGGAATGTATAACATTACTCTAAACATAAATATGTTCGTACTTTTGTAAGATTGGCTTGGTAAAGAGTGGATTATCCTTCATGTTAAATTTGAGAGTTCTGCTTGGCTTGTACTAAGTTTGCATTTGACTGTCATTTCAAGCATCTTTAATTCCATGTCTTTGCTATTTGGTTGTTGCAATCAAAACATATTTTTACTTAGGCAGTTCTACAGTTTATTCAGTTAACATTTACTATGACCATTTTGTTTCATAGGGTACCATGATTGGTCAGGGGATTAATGAATTTTGTTATGGAGGACTTACTGTAAGAACCAATGTTATTACTTACTCATTTACAGCTTGGTTTCTTATGTTAAATAGTTTTGGCAACTTTATCTAATCCAAGATTTAGTAACTCGTAATCATTTTTAAAACATATTACACACATTTTCTCTATCCAAAGGTGTAATAACTGATCTAATTTGCATTTGATTTGAAATCTAGGACTCGAGTAACTCCATAACAGTTCTAAGCTAGTCAAGTCAAGAATATAGAAAAATAGCATTCTGGAAAAAAACTTCCACAGATCGACAATGGCCCTGTCAAAGCATCGAACCAGTAAGTTCGATGACTGCTACCTAGTTTGATGATGCCACATGCCTAGTTTGATGAATGAAAACTCCAATTCGATGGCAAATCAACCTCATTCGACAACTACTTTGACAAGCCTTTTATATACTTCGACAGTTCATCGCTTACTCTACAGTTCGCCAACTACACACAAACATATCTATTACGAATTCTCTCCAATTCGATAGTTCAACATCACTTCAACGACATAGACACAACATCCATCATTCAGACTACCAAATTCGACAATTCGACCATTCTTCTACACTTCGACAACTACTCACAGTCATCATCTTCAACCTACCTGTTAAAACCATCATAATCCCAACAACCAAACAAGAAAAGCCCACAATACCTCTAAATCACACAAAATTCGGCATTTGCTAAATCGTTAAAATCCTAAATCAACACAAAAATCCCTTAATCCGACATTCATTTCAATCAACAAAAACATACAAACCCATATAAACCAACCTCATATAATCCAAGACAAAAACATCCTCATATAATCCACAACCAAAACAAACGGAAAACACAAATAATAACACAAATGATCAACAAAAATAGGTTATTTAAATTCTAACCTAGAATGGGCTTTGTCTATTTCAATCCCCTCCTCGTTTTCCCTCTCTAAAACAATAACCCCTCTTCTTCCCTCTTCAAGAACTTGATCTGGGCCATGGCGTGTAACTAATTTGCTTGATTTGAAAGCACCTACACCCTACAACAAACGGTTTGACTAGGTTTGAATGAGGAGTTATGTTTCGATGGAGGGAAGAAGAGAAATGAAGGCTATTCTTTCGTAACATATAAAAGGGCAGCATGGTATTTTAGAGGGGCGGAGGCTACTTGGATGAAAAAGTTATTGGGGAGAGCTAGTAATAAAAATTAGGAATTATCTCATTAAATATTATTACAGTTGGAGGCACCAGATCTAGTATTACTTGATGACATATTACTAGACTTTTCTTCATACTGGCTATTTGCCAACTTTGACTTCTCCTACCTTGGCAATGCTCCACGTCAGACAAATGGAGCAGATTGTGGGCTACATTTAATTAAATTAACGGAGACAAGATGTTTTCCATCAACTAAATTTGCGGTAAGAAATGAAAATGCATATATTATAAATTTATAGATATTTTATATTAATAACTAATGGTTGAGAATTTTGATAGCATGATTCAAGTGAAGAGAGACTATGTCTCACACTTAACCTTGTCAAAGAAAATGTCAACTTGAATAAGGCTAACCCAATTTTTATAAAAAATTTAGGTCGATACGGTCAGAAAACTTCAAAATTTTAGTGTTTGTGATATAATTTTAAAAAATTATTAAAGAATTACATAATTAAAAAATTTTCTCTTATTGTTAACAAATTAAATCAGTTGAGCTCGATCAGGAAAATTTTCCAGGCTAGGGATGGCAATGGGGTGGGGCGGGTCCGGGGCGGTCGGTACCCATCCCCGCCCCGTTCAACTAATTTTTGCCCCGCCCCGCCCCATTGCCCCGTAGCGGGGTCGAGCGGGCCGAGACGGGGCAAAAAAAATTTGAGGAGACCCAGACCCGCCCCACCCCGCCGCTAAATATTTATATTTTTACAATTACATCCCTATAAAATTTATACTTTTTGCAATCTCATCCCCATATAATATTTACATATTTACAAATAACTTCATTCTCAATTTTTTATCATATTATTTATAATTATCATCATTTTTTAACAATCATAAAAATAATATATCTTCAAACTAAAATCAAAATGTTTGTATATTATTATTTAATTTTATTAGTAATAATGTTACATATTCTATTAGAAATGATGTTAAAAGTATATTATTGTTTATAAACTAATTAATTGACAAATTTTTAAATAGTTGGTAATATAATTAAATAACATGTTGATTTAATTTCAATATAATAATAGTAATAATATGATTGGCATATTCATATGTCAAATAGTTAACATTATAAATATTTATAAAACATTAATAATTTAATTAATTAATTTCAATTACGATAAATCGTATATTTAAGGTTATAAGACTATTTTTATCATTTTTTGTTTATATATTTAGAAAATAATATATTGGTTATATTAAAAGTATACATTTTCAAAATAATCTTGATAATATTGTAATAATTTAATTAGTATTTAGTAATCTCTATCAAGATTGTAATATTGTATATATTACACAAATTTAATTATTATAAAATATAAATATTTAATTATCATTTGATTTTATTAGTAATAATGTTACATACTCTATTAGAAATAATATTAAAAGTGTATTATTGATTGTAAACTAGTTAATTAATAATTTTTTAAATAGTTGATAATACAATTAAATAATTTTTCAATAGCATGTTGATTTAATTTTAATATAGTAATGGTAATAATATGATTGATATATACCAATTAATTAACATTATATATATTTATAAAATATTAACAATTTAATTAATTAATTTAAATTACGATAAATCATATATTAAAGGTTCTAAGATTATTTTTATTATATTTTTATTTACATATATAGAAAATAATATATTGATTATATTAAAAGTATACATTTTAAAAATAATATTGTTAATATTGTAATAATTTAATTATTACTTAGTAATCTATATCAAGATTGTATATATTATCCAAATTTAGTTACTATAAAATACAAATATTTAATTATCATTAATTACCATTTGATTTTATTAGTAATAATATTATATACACTATTAAAAATAATGTAAAATGCGTATTATTGCTTGTAAATTAGTTAATTGACAATTTTTTAAATAATTGATAATACAATTAAATAATTTTTCAATAGCATGTTGATTTAATTTCAATCTAATAATAGTAAAATATGATTGACATATGCTAATTAATTAACATTATATATAGTTATGAAACATTAATAATCTAAGTAATTAATTTAAATTACGATAAATCATATATTTAAGGTTATAAAATTGTTTTCATCATTTTCTATTTACATATTTAGAAAATAATATATTGATTATATGAAAGGTATACATTTTGAAAATAATATTGCTAATATTGTAATAATTCAATTAGTACTTAATAATATATATAAAGATTATATATATTATACAAATTTAATTACCATAAAATACAAAATATTTTATTTGTCATTATAACATGATCAAATTGATGTTAAAGATGTTAATTATTAAGTAAAATATAACTTTTATTAAAGTATTTTTATTATTTGTAAAATTATTAAGAATTCATATATATGAAAAATTTAACAAATATAACCTAAAAAATTATTTGATAGTCCTAATAGTTTAAAATATTATAAATACACCCCTATATCTTGCGGGGCTGGGCGGGTCAACAGGTCCAAGAGCCTTGCCCCGGACCCGGACCCGCTCCGGCCGGGGCAAAATTTGTTTGTCCCAGACCCGCCCCAAAATACTGTTGTGACGGGTCTTGCCCCGTCCCAATCTCGGCGAGACACACCGAGGTCCCAGACCCGCAGGACAAATTGCCACCTCTATCCAGGCTATGCCTGGCTACTAAATTGGGCTTTCGGGCATTGGGGCCTTTTCAACTGCTATGCTGCTTGTTGCTTTGGACTCCCCTCCGCTTGCCCAATGGCCGCTGGGCCCAATTCTGGAATGGTTGTAAACAATTATAAAACACTGAGGAGGTGAATGATGGTTTTAGATTGCAGAATTGGTTTTATTACGCAAAGATGAGGGGGTGCCAAATAGTTTCCCAAATATATGGTTATCCAAACGCCCAAGACAGACACCGACCATCCTTTTCTAGGAGATGGGTAAGCCTTATGATAACGACGGTTCCTTTTTTTTATTTTTTAATTGTACTGTCATATTTTAATGCGGAGAGTATTTTGATTTATTTCTACTCACTGGCATCTGCCAGATCTCTGAATGACTGGATTTCTTGGGTGGTGGTTCAAACTTTTTCTATTTTTGTGTTTTCACTTATAGAAAGTAAGCTTTGAAGTATTTTTTTTGTTAAAAATATTTTTAAATAGACGTGTTTCCATGAAATAAATCTTTTTAAAATATAACATAAATATATATATATATATAAAATTAAATTTTGAGAGGCTTTTTAGAAATAATAATTTTTAAAAAAATTAGATGTTCTATCTCAATTTAAATTAAGGATCAAATAAATTAAAATACCTTATAACAATGCACCGCTAGATATCTGGCTAAAAAAAAAAAAAGATATGATTTGTTTCCAAGGAATCCTCAAAAGTTTACAATTAATGTATTTCCCTCAAAATTATATTAAAAAATTAATAATATTATACGCTTGAAGAAATTTTTCGATAAAGACATATATATTATTAAAATACTGAGAGTACATATGATTATTAAAATACCAGGAGAGCTTCCAAACATACCTAAACCAACTCAAAACGTCAAAGAATAGCACAATTTCTCTAGCACAGCACAAGTTATTTCCATTTTCTTCAACCAAAGACATTGCAGGTGGCCAAATTTATTTATTATTATAAAAGTTTCAAGGTCATGATGATCACCATGTCCAGCTGGTGATTTTTAGCGATGAAATCACTTTTTAATACAATAATTAGGGATCAAATCTTAATTAGATTAAAATAACGAAGGTTAATTTAGGATAGAGTTGAAGAAAATATTAGTTGTCCCACTCAATAGAGGAATCCAACAACCTCAAGCATATATATATATATTTATCTATATATATATATATATATATATAATACAAAGAGGGAGCAATGGCACACAATTAAAAAACAAAAAATACAAATAAACAAATTAATTAATTAAAGATATGTGGCAGGTGTGACATTGGATCCGAGACCCGTGCAATACACATTAAAAAAAAAATTAAATTAAATTATTAATAACTTTGATAAGGGCAGAGCTTCGTTGTAGAAATTCTATTTAAAATTCTAACGCCACCGCTTGAGTGAGAGAGAAGACTTCAATTTCATCGCTCTAGGGTTCTGATTTTTTTCTTAAAAAAAATTGGGATAATATCACATACTACCCCTACCTTTTACGAAATTATTATATAAAAACACCTTTTATCACTTTGTATGAATGACAACCCTATATTTTAAAAAAGTCATCATGGGACACCCTTATGTTAGTTTGGACGTTAAATGTTTGTAAATATCCTTAAGTTAGAGGGTTAGAATGGTCATTTTATATAAACAGTAGTCAACAATTATATAAAACGTGAGTAAACTGTTGCAATATAATTTTGCAAACCGCCCCACTTTCTCTTTCCCCGAACCCCACTTTCTCTTTCTCTTTCGTTTTCACCTGTAGCGACTGTTCTTCTTCCCGCGTCTCTCTGGTGCAACCACGCCATTTGAAGGGCTCTGAACCTTGAATGTTTGTTGTAGACGTTGGTTTTCATTGCAAGGTAAGACCCAATCCTGTGTGAATGCATCTCTATGCCTTTGTTTCTACTGAAAAATATTGTGTTGCATGACCGTATGCATGGCATCTTCTTTTTTTGATATTTTACGTTCTTTTCTACTACTATTAGTAGTATTTGTGATGGTTTCAAATTTTTGGTTGTTTATGTTCAAATTTTTTCTTGAAACCGAAACCCTAAATTTTTGGAAAAGATGGGGTTTTTTTAAATTGATGTAAATTATATGAAATTGAGGTGATATCTTGAATTACTGTACTAATATATTGACATGCATGCATGAGATGAGTGATTTTTTTTTTAACAAATTTAGGTCATTCATGCCTTTGCATTATTCTGATGTAAAGGAAAATTGGGGTTTTTAGAATTTAACGTGAATTATATGAAATTGGTTTAATAACTTGCATAATTGTAATGTTATTTTCACCACCATGCATAACTTGTAAAAATTTTGTTTTTGTTGCTCATTCATGGCTACCATCTGATGCCTTTTTTTAAAAAAATTACATGTATCTGTTGATGCATATGGCAGTCTAATGGGATTTTTTGTCATGACAATAGAAGCTAGGGGTAGTGTAGTTACACTTGGGAATGTAGACCCTGAGAAAGTCAATGTTATTGGTTTGATTTCTATTCTTAATGTTGTATTTGAAATGGGTGTTGTGGATCATAGGGAAGTGAAATTTAGTGTCACCTTACCTTGGAATGGAGAAACCACGGTGATAGAAATTGACCAGCAATTTTTAGAACTTTTAAACATGTTTGAAATGAAAAAACTTGATAAATTAACCATTTCAGTTGAGGAACAACCATTAGATAGTGAGTCATCTGATGATTATTCCCTTTCCAATGAGGTGCCTTGTGAGGTTATAAATGAAATAGGAGGTAATTTAGAGGATAGGGATGCAACAGGATCTGATTTGGAGGAAATGGATGTTGAAGTAGGACCTACCTTGGCTAATGTAGATAAGGAAACAGGAACCCAGTTAGAGGATAGGGATGTTGAGAGGGAAGTTGAGTTGGAGGGTAGGAATGTTGACGGGGAACCTGAGTTTGAGGATGTTAGAAATGATACTGACTTAGGCGAAAAGGATGTAGAAATGGATCATGACAACTCAAAGTGTCATAGCAAGTATGACCTTGAGAATGATTCTGATGTAGAATATAGGCCTGATAGTGATGTACAAGGTGATAATAGTGGGACAAAAAGTGATAGTGGGGGAGGAAGTGATGAGTCATCTGATGAAATTTCCCATTACCAAAGTGATGGTGAAAATTTTGAAAAGTTAGTAAGTGCTAGTGAGGTTAAGGTAGGCAGTGAGAGGATGACTAGGGTCCACAGGAAAAAACTTTTCACTCCTGGTCCTAAGGGGGAAGTTAAGTTTGCAGTGGGGCAGAAATTTCAAAGTTTGGCCCATTTTAGAGAGGTTCTTAGAGAGTATTCAGTGCGTAGAGGGATTGTGCTTAAAAGAATAAAAAATGAGAAAAATAGAGTCACCTGTAAGTGTGCTGCTGAAGGTTGTCCATGGAGGATCCGTGCCTCAACAACACAAGACATGATAACCTATAAAATCAAGACTTTATATCCTGAACATAGGTGTTCTAAAGTTATTGATACCCCTGAGTACACATACATATGGATAGCCAAACAATATGAGGAGCACTTTAGAGATAATGCTACCATTGATGTGGACTGGTTAGAAAAGGATATAAAAAGGAGATTTGGCCTTTAACCTTCCAAACAGAAGTTGTATAGGGCTAGGATGAAAGCATTTCAGGTCATAGGGGAACGCCACCAACAAGCATTGAACCTACTACACAAATATGCCAATATTGTAAGGATAATAAACCCTGGTACGACAGTGTATGTTAAGGCAGATGCGGCCTTGATTTCTGCAAATCCAAAATTTTAAGGGTTTTTTATTAGGTTTCCTGCACAAAGACTAGGTTTCCTTACTGGTTGTCGGCCTTTTATAGGTTTGGATGGTTGTCACTTAAAGGGTCCCATGGGTGGGGTTTTATTGGCAGCTGTTGGCATTGATGCCAACAATGGGATGTATCCTTTAGCCCTAGGAATTTGTGAAGTTGAATGCAATTCCACATGGAATTGGTTTCTAGATCTATTAGGTAAGCATATAGGAGGAGTAGATGGTTGTGGGCTGCCTATGTCATTTTTGAGTGACAGGCAAAAAGGAATAATTAATGCTTTGATTGCTAAGTGGCCATATGCATCAAACAGATTTTGTGGTAAGCATTTGTTTGATAACTTTAAAAGGCAGCACACTGCACCAACACTACAAGAGCTTTTTTGGAGAGCTTGCAAGGCTTGTAATGCCACTGACTTTCACTCAGCTATGGAACAAATTCAAGGTATTGATGCTAATACCTTTGAATAACTATCCAACATTCCAGCAATTCATTGGAGTAGATATACCTTCGATGAAAGGGTTAAAGTTGATCATGTGACCAACAATATCACTGAATCATTTAACTCCTGGATGAACCGTTATCGAGGGCAGACTTATCTTATCTTGGTTGAGGATATTAGAAGGAAGATCATGAAGAGGATGCAAAGAAAGTAAGTACTTTGGCTTTTTTTTTTTAATTTTGCATTGTTAATTGATTTTATTTTTATAACTTCCTTGTATTTGTTTTTGTTTTGGATTTGTTAATTTCTCTTTTTATTTAACTTCCTTGTATTTTTTTTTGTTTTACAAGATTAAAAGATTGTCTAAGGTGGCACACAGATATTGATCTAAAGATTAGGAGTATAATTGAAGAAAGAGGGAAGTGAAGTCATCAATTGGAGGTCATTTGGTGTGGCAACTTGGAGTTTGAAGTTGTAAATAGAGGGAGAGTTCATATTGTGAGATTGAGTGAGGGGTTCTGCAGCTGTGGACTTTTCTAGATTTCTAGGATGCCTTGCATCTATGCCATTGCTTGTGCAAATGATACGAGAATAGAGGTTCACCAATTTGTTGATAAAATGCTGTTAAGGGATAGATTTATTGCAGTCTACGACCCCTATGTAAGGCCTATACCAGATCAAAGTGAGTGGCCTGAGGTACAATGTAACAATTTGGAACCCAAAAAATGAGGACTAAGGTAGGAAGGCCTAAGAAATATAGGAGAAGGGCTGCGGATGAAGACCCACCAGCTTCAAAATTTTTTACTATGAGATGCAAAAATTGTGGTGGGTATAATCAGAACAAAAGGTCATGCAAAGTTCCCCCTGGCACAAAATATAAGAAGGTAAAAATTGATTTTATTAACTGCTGCTTAAATAAGTTGCTCATTTTTTGTAGTGTTTAACTTATTTGAACTTGGCTTTTGTTTGTGTAAGGCAAGAAAAACCACTGTAAGGACAGAGGTAACAACATCTCTACCAGATGCTTGATAAAAATTCTACTGCTGCAACCTCAACCACTCAGTCTAAAAAAAAGAAAGAAAAACACAAATGACACACCCAAGAAGAAGAAACAGGTTATTATGTTATTTTTTATTGCTTTTATTACTGATTTTAACTCTTTTTCATGTTTATTTACAATTTGTAGGCAAAGAACTCCACTGTAAGGCCTTCTTCCCAACAACTTACATCACTGCCTCAAGCAACATCATCCCACCATGGTGCAGCCTCACAAAATGTTGGAGACTCAACACCTCCCTCGACTCAACACCTCCCTCCTCTCAACAAACTCAAACTTCAACTACCATTAGGAGAGGAACTACCAAAGGGAAAAGAAGAGGTACTAAACATATCTTGTTCTGTTGCACAATTTTATTATGTTGAAAATTTTTTAAATTTATATACATATTTGCAGTGAGTAGATTGTTGACTGGAAGAGAGCAATGACTATGATTCTTAGCTTGAAAGCTTTTGGAATAGCAATCTATGTAAGCTAATCAGTTTCTATGTAAGTATTTTTGTTATACAATAGCAATGCAACCTTCAAAATGTTAGTATGTAAATGAACTTATAGATGGATGCTATTTTTTTGTAAAGGGACTGCTGTTTTTTTGTAAAGGAACTTGTATAGTCCTTTAGGTTGCTGCTTTTTTGTAAAGGAACTTGTATAGTCCTTTAGGTTGCTGTTTTTTTGTAAGGGAACTTTTATAGTCCTTTAGATTGCTGATTTTTTTTTGTATAGGATATTGCAGTCCTCTACTTAGCCACAGAAAGAGGAAATTGTAGTCTTGATATTTAAAACTACAATGAAATGTATGTTTACTCTTGACATATTAACTTATTATATTTTAATGAGTTTCATTGCTGTCCATTTCATATGTTGCATGACATACATAACCATTACATTACATCATTTTCACCATCATTCCTATCAAAATTAGCAGCAGCATATAGAATAACAACCTATTCACCATGACTACATTCTTCATTTTTTCGTTGATTTGTTGAAGCACTTCATTTTGGTTCATCACCAACTTCATATCATCTTGCATCTTCCATAAAATGTTTTGTACCTCATCCTCCCTAGACTGCTCCTGACTTACAACATTAATGCATTTCATCGCATCAAGAACATCACAGTTAATTTCTTCAACATCAGGCTCCCACCACATGTAGAAATTACATATCCCATTTCTACATATAAAATATAGCTTACCAGGATTATTGCTAGACTCAGAAATCATGATAGCTACCTTTGCAATTGCATTTGCACCTCCTATTTTTAAATTTTATTAGGTTGCCATTTACCATTTTATATATACCTCTTGCACTCATGTTTGTCGTACTGTTGTTTTGCCTTACATTGCTTGAACTTGCTTGATCCATTTCTACACTTGAGCTTGATTTTGATGCCATTTCCTTCAACTAGAATTGCTCTGTTGCATGCTGTGTAACTGTAACTTTGATCTATAAAATGATATTCCGGTGCTTTATTGTAGAATTTGGTTCTCTGTGTTGTAAATGTTTATGTTAAATATTGGCTGTTGGTATTGTGAGATGGCATGTGTTGATTGTGTTTGATTTCAAGTTGTAAATCTATGTGCTTCAATAGAGTTTTTGCAACTACACGAGCTTCATGTACAAATTTAAAGGCAGCCACTCATGCTCCAATGGTTAGCTTGCAATGACTACAATGACATTTTTAAAACAGAGGGGCAAAATTTCATTTCAATTGTCCACATGTGCAGGAATAAATATGTTTTAATTGTCTCAATTGAAGGTTAAAACTGTAATTTTATCAATAAATTAATTGTTTATATATCCTATTACTTTTTAGAAATATCGTTAAGGGTATAATAGTAATTGTATAGATTTTGGATGGAAAACTGATGTCATCAAACATCCAAACTAACAGAAGGGTATCCCATAATGACTTTTTCAAAATATAGGGTTGTCATTTATACAAAGTAGCAAAAAACATTTTTACATGATAAATTCGCAAAAGGTAGGGGTAGTCTGTGACATTTTCCCAAAAAAAATTTATACATTTAGATTTAACATATATCTCGCATTTTTAATATTTTCTGAAACTTGTTTATTTAGTAGAGGACGTAACGCCTACAAATAATTTATAATCAATTTTTTTATAATTTTGTTGACAAAATGAAAATAAACAAAAAAGATAAATTGCAAATATAGTAATCATTTCTCTAATAATTTTACCAACTAAAATTATAAAAAAAGTTGGTTGTAATGAATTATAAATATAACATTATCAATAAAATTTTTATAACCTTTAACTTTTAGTAATATAAATACATATATCCAAGAGCGATGGAAATTGTTTTATTTTAGACTAAGCTAATTTTAAACACAATATAATATTTTTAATTTTTTCAACATCATGGGAAAAGATCTGCACCACGGACGAGTACCCTCTCTCTATTTATGTAAAGTTAAACTTTTTTTTTTTTTTTGAGATTGTGTAATTGCTTATGCATTTTGTACTAAAATGGAAAAATTAGGTAAAAAAATAATTGGTTATTCTTTGACCTATTATAATTCAATGATTGTGGAAGAAAAATTAAAATGCAATTATTCTTCGTTTCAATTTAGCAAAGTTTCTAATCACTGGATTCGATTGTACTAAATCAATGTTTATGGAAAAAGGTAAGAATTTATGTTTGTTGGTGTCAACGTGTGACATACTTGCATGTGCCATGCACATGATGATTTTGGACCAACTTATGATAAAATTAGAATATTATACTGTTTCTTATTTTACTATTTCTAGAAGTATATTTTAGGAAGTATTTGATTCATAATAAATATCTTCTTAGATTAGGACATTATCTAATGTATCATAGTTAAAATAAAAAAATATTTATTTGTGTCCTAATACTTTTAGGAGTTACTTATATTACTTCATATTGTATTAGTCTTTATCCTAATGTGAGTTTGATTAGGATTTTTACAGGATTTTAAGGAGATTTCGATCTGGCATCGCAATATATATATAATGTTATGTTTACATAACATATAGATGTTTGATTGGAAGAGTCTATGTCACAGCATTCCAAGAGTTTAGAGGAGAGCTTCAACGCAAATTGGAATGCTTCATTTGTTATTATAAGTGTTTTATTCATGTATGAGAGGTTGTAATCGTGAATGAATTTTTGATTAGGTCTGTCTGAGTTAGTATACACTTGAGAGAACTTGTGAGTTAAGTGTTTATGTAATTCAGTGTCCGACATCGTGGTTATGTTTAATTGAACAGTGTGCTGTTAAGTTATCAATGACAAAGAGTGTGCAGTGTCACTAAAGTTTAAGATCTTGGTGAGATTTTGTTTTACAAAGATTAGGTCAGTGTGTGAGAGTGAGTTAGCACTATAAACGATCCTAAAGATTGTTCAAACAAGAACTTAGTAAATTACAGCTTTAAAGCTGTCCGTGGATATAGGTTTTATAACCGAACCACGTAAAATCCTCCTGTGCCATTTTACTTTACAGTTTATTATTATATTACTCATAACTCCATACATCTAGAGCTAACAATTGGTATCAAAGCAGGTTCACTAATATACAAGTGAAGAAAAGATGACGTTGTTTTGGAGGGATGGAGTTTATTCGTAATAGAGGATCCGGAACACAACCACTTACTCTTGATGATGGTAATTATTCATATTGAAAAGTACAAATAATGATATATATCAAATCTCTTGATGACAAGGCATGGACCAATGTGCTTAAGGGATGGACACTATCAACAAAGTTGAATGCTTTTGGTGATTTTGAATCCAAACCTAAAGAGGAATGGACTGATGAAGAATACCGACGTTCAAGCTGGAACTCAAAGGCTCTTAATATAATTTTTACTGCTATGGACTTAAACAACTTTGGACAGATTTCAAGGTGCAAAGTGGCCAAAGAAGCTTGGGACATTCTTGAGGTAAAACATAAAGGTACTACATTTGTTAAAAGATCTAAATTGATGAGATGAGGATGAGTCAATATCTGAGTTTTACCTTAAGATAAGTCACATCACAAATTCTGTATACATGCTTGGCAAAACTTTCACTCATGCACAAATTTTTAGCAAAATAATCAGATTTGTTCTAGATAAATTTTAGCCTAAAATTTCAGCCATTGAGGAGGTTAAAAACACTAATGAAATGAGGGTTGATGAACTGATTGGCATTCTCCAAAATTTTGAGATTAATCAAAATACTAGGAAGCAAAAAAGGAAAAGCATTGCATTCAATGTTAAAACTGAAAAATTTGATGATGAAAGTAATGATGAGCTTGATGAAACTGATTCCAAACAGATTGTTTTTCTAACAAAAAATTATGTCAAGTTCATGAAAAAGAATTTCAGGAAAAAGAATCAAGGGAAGCCTTCAAATTCAAATGAAGACAAACTTAGGAAATTTAACAAAGAGAATGACAAGAAGAAATCAAAGCAGCCTGATAAGAAAGGACAAATTAAGTGTTATGAATGTTCTGGTTATGGGTATATTCAGTCTGAATGTGCTAATCTCAAAAAGAAGAACAAAGGCTTGACAGCTACTCAAGTGATGAATCAGAATCTGATTTAGAAGATCAAGAATGCATGAGTAATTTTGTTGCATTTACAGCATCTGCAGCTGATAAAGGAAAAGCTATTATGACTGACATAACAGAACATTACAAAACCAATATTGATCATTCATACACAGAAGATGATCTAGAATACTATGAAGAGTTGCAAGAAACTTACAATGCACTCTATAATGAATGGCTGAATCAAAAAGAAGAAATCAAAACTTTAAAGAAGGAGATTGAAGTGTTGAAATGTGAAAAATCTTATGCTAAAAACTGTATCACAGAACTGGAGCTTGCTTTGACAGATAAAACAACACATATTGAGAAAATTACAACAGAACTGATTGAGAATAAAAGATTTGTTGAACAACTCAGAATTAGGTCAGCTAAACTTGATCAGGTCTTGAGTCTTGGAAGAGACAACTCCAACAAACATGGATTGGGATATACAGAAGGTAATGTTGTATCCTCATCAACAACAGTGTTTGTGAAAGCTTCAATGTCAGGTAAAAATTCTAAACCTAACTCAAAAAGATCAAGTCCTAGTTCAAAAAGCAATGAAACATTTGTTTCTTCTCTGAGCTCTTTCAAATCCAATCCCGACAGGGTAAGAAAATTCATTCCAACTTGTTATTTTTGTGTAAAAGAGGGACTTATTAGACCTAGATGTTTTAAATTGTTGAATCTTTTATATAAAAGATCAAAACAGTTCAAACTGTTATCAAAGTCACAACTGCAGTGGGTTGAGAAAGAGAAGACAGTCTGCAAAGTTGCTTTTACAGCTCTTAAAAATTCTTCTAACGATTTGTGGTATTTTGACCGTGGTTGTTCCAGGCATATGACTGGAAATAAGCAGTTTTTGAAAAATTTTGAAGCATGTAGGGAAGGAAATGTCACTTATGGAGATGGAGAAAAGAGTAAGATCATTGGCAAAGGCACTTTGAATGTCAAAGGCCTACCCAACTTCCAAAATATCTTGCTGGTTAAAGGTTTGAAAGCTAATCCAATTAGTATTAGTCAGATATATGATGACAAGTATACTGTTAATTTCATACAAAACAAATGCATGGTTTTAGACAGTTTTGGTAAATGTATTTTAGAAGGAAATAGATCTTCAGATAATTGTTTTTGGTAAAAATTGTATTTCAAGCTAAGATTTCGGATTTAGAATTGTGGCATAAAAAATTAGGACATGTAAATTATAAAGACTTTGTTAAATTAACTAAGTTAGGTGCTGTAAAAGGAGTTCCTAAATTTGATGACAAAGTGAATGAAATTTGTGGACCATGTCAAATGGGAAAACAAATTAGAAGTACACACAAATCCATTCCACATCTTAGCACATCCAAAATTCTTGATTTGCTTCATATGGATCTTATGGGTCCTATGCAAATTAAAAGCATTACTGGTAAGAGATACATATTTGTTTGTGTGGATGACTTTTCTAGATATACTTGGGTTGATTTTATTAAAGAAAAATATGACACTTTTGAAGCTTCCAGAAATCTTTGTTTTAAGCTTGAAAATGAGCAAAATAGGAACATTGGCAGGATAGTGAGAATAAGAAGTGATCATGGCAAGGAGTTTGAAAACTTTAGCTATGTTGACTTTTGCAAATATCATGGAATTGAACATGAATTTTCAGCTCCAAAACTCTTGAACAAAATGGCATTATGGAAAGGAAGAATAGAACTCTTCAAGAGATGGCTAGAGTGATGCTCAATAGCAAGAAGTTGACCAAAATGTTATGGGCTAAAGTAATAAGCACTGCTTCTTATATTTCAAATAGAGTTTTTCTAAGACCTAGCACTAACCAGACACCTTATGAAATTTTGAAAGAAAGAAAACCTAATTTGAAATATTTTCATGTTTTTGGATGTAGGTGTTACATCTTAAATAACAGAGAGCTGTTAGGTCAATTAGATTCGAAAATTGGAGAAGGAGTTTTTGTGAGATATGCACAAAACAGCAAAGCTTTTCGAGTCTATAATCTTCGAACTAAATCAGTCATGGAATCTGCAAACGTAGTATTTGATGATCTGGATGATTATGCAAAGGACTCACAAGAGGAAAAATAACCAGCTTTACAAAAGATACAGAAAAATCAGATTCTGGCAGCAATAATAATAGAGATGATTCAGTTATGAAAGAAGAAGTAATGGCTATTACATCAGACACAATAATGATAACTGACAACTCATATCTGAACATAAACTCAATAAAAAATTAAAGATGAAAGAAAAGATGCACCCACTTGGATACAGAAGGTACATCCAACCAGCTCTATCATTGGAACACCAGATGACATGATGAAAACTGGAAGCAAGGTAAGGAATCAGATAAGATTTACATGTTATGTTTCATTAGTTGAACCAAAAAATGTGAAAGAAGCTTTAAAAGAAGATGTCTGGATTCAGGCAATACAAGATTAACTTAATCAGTTTAAAAGGAATGAAGTATGGGAATTAGTTCCTAGACCAGAAAATGTAAATGTCATTGGAACTAAATGGATATTCAAGAACAAAACTGATGAAAGTGGTCAAGTAGTAAGAAATAAGGCTAGGCTAGTAGCACAAGGTTACACACAAGTAGAAGGCATAGACTTTGATAAAACCTTTGCACCAGTAGCTAAACATGAGTCAATCAGATTACTACTTGTAATTGCTTGTTTGCTAGATTTTAAGTTATACCAAATGGATGTTAAAACAGCTTTTTTAAATTGCTATCTCAATAAAGAAGTTTTTGTTGAACAACCTAAGGGTTTTGAAGATCCTAAACATCCTAATTTTGTGTACAAATTGCATAAAGCTTTGTATGGGTTGAAACAAACTCCTAGAGCTTGGTATGAAAGGTTGACAAACTTTTTGATCAACAGAGGTTATAGAAGAGGCAGCAATGATAAAACTTTGTTTATCAAGCATGCATCTAACCACTTTATTGTTGCTCAAATATATGTTGATGACATTATGTTTGGATCAACTAACAAAAGCAAAACTAATGAGTTTGTTAAGTTGATGCAGAAAGAGTTTGAGATGAGCATGGTAGGAGAATTAAATTTCTTTATTGGGTTGCAGGTTAAGCAAATGAATGATGGGATATTCATATCTCAATCAAAATATGCTAAACATCTTGTAAAGAAATTTGGGCTTGAGAATGCAAAAACAATGAAAACTCTTATCAGTACTAACCTGAAACTTTCAAAAGATAATGCAGGAAAAAAGGTTGATACAAGTTTATATGGAAGCATCATTGGCAGTTTGTTGTACCTCATAGCAAGTAGACCAGACTTGTGTTTTAGTGTAGGACTTTGTGCAAGATTTCAAGCAAATCCCAAAGAATCACATCTGGCAGCAGCTAAAAGAATTATTAGGTATGTAAATGGAACTCATGACTTTGGTATATGATTTTCTAAATATACAAATGATTACCTTGCAGGGTTTAGTGATGCTGACTGGGCAGGAAATGCAGATAACAGGAAGAGCACTTCAGGAGGATGTTTTTACCTTTATAGTAACTTAGTTTCTTGGCACAGCAAAAAACATAATTCTATTTCTTTGTCTACTGCTGAAGTTGAATACATAACAGCAGGAAGTTATTGCACACAACTACTTTGGACGAAGCAAATGTTGAGTGATTATGATATTGAACAAAAACCTATAACTGTATTTTGTGATAATACTAGTGCTATAAACATTTTCAAAAATCCTGTTCAGCATTCTAGAACAAAACACATTGACATAAGATATCATTTTATAAGGGAACTTGTAGAGTCCAAGGTGATACACATTGAACACATCTCCACTGATAAACAATTGGCTAACCTGTTCACTAAGGCATTGGATATAACAAGATTTGAGAATCTAAGAAAGGCCTTAGACATCTGTTAGTTTTCTGAATAAGCATTGCTTGCTGTTATGTTAATTATATCTGCAATATCATAAGTTTTCTTCTAATTAAGCATGTGTGAGCTATAATATAGAATTGTGTGAATGTTGAGATACTGATTTAAAATGAAAAATACAGAGAGAACTGATGGGTGAAAGCCATCATTAAGAGTAACCTCAGGGTATCAAAGAAATATATTGAGGCTACCCACTCAAATGAAAAGGGCTACCTCTATTTTATGTGAAAGCTACAATATTGATAATCTAATGTGATTAATTCTTAATATGTCAAAATAATATTTTTGACATCTCAATTGATGGAAAAATAAACGAAAATAGCTTTCATGTGAAGAGAGTAAACAGCTCTGAAATATGCTTTCTTGGAATGATTCATATGATGTTCAGATCTTATTGTTATGTTATATTAATTATTTTCTGTTATATTATTCATATCATACGATGCTCTTTGTGCCTATCTAAAA
The DNA here is from genome assembly GCA_013180625.2 of Boswellia sacra. NCBI lineage: Eukaryota > Viridiplantae > Streptophyta > Magnoliopsida > Sapindales > Burseraceae > Boswellia > Boswellia sacra. The sequence goes on along the minus strand of SNVD02004629.1, from coordinate 148,592 downwards.
TTTGACTTTCCTTGTGTATCTATGTGTTAATATGCCATGTTAGCTTTATTGAATTGAAGGGGAGAAACTTTAGTGGCGGGAATCCTACTCTACTAGAATTCCTTATATTAATCGAAATCAAATTTTAAATCTTTGTTCCTTAATGATACTTATTAAGTTGTTTTTGGAAAAGAATTTAAATTTAATTTGTGTGGGAAACAGAATTGTATTAAAAATCAGTCACTTCCCAAGTATATCACAAATATAGTTATAGCTTTCTTGTTCATATCATACTTGATCAACTCTTCTCCATTCTCACTCGTCTTGCATCTCTCTGTTTTGAGAAAATATTGTAGTTCTCAAACCCTAGCTATGGCAACATCTTCTGAATCCTCAAAGACCACTAGTACACCATCTTTGCATCATGACTCTGGTCACAATAGTAGTGATAGCTCTCAGTCATCTCAGTCGGAACAACAGCATTTAGAGATCCCGATTGATCCTGCCATGAGTGAAGATGAATTAATTCCTATCAAGCGAATGAAAGACAAAGTGAAGCCAAAGTTCAACAAATTCCTCTTAGCAGCTACGAACCAAAACTTCTTGAAGTATACATCAAAGAGGAAGTTGCAGATTGATAGGCTAGTGAAGCCAACCAACTTCAACAAGTATGGTTTGAGTGAACTCCTTGAGTCTATTTACTGGATTCGAACGGTAAACAACTTCCTACCCCCTGTGAAGTCTTTAATTCAAGAGTTTTATGCGAATATCACTGCTTCCATTGATGATCCGTAGAGCTACCATTATCACAAACTGTGTTGTAGAGGAAAATTTGTGAAATTATTACTGTTATCAACACATTCTTTGATATACCAATAGGTGATTACATTTTGTTGAAGAAAACTTTGATCTAGCAGTTGTGATTAAGAAGTTAAATGATCGAGGGGATATAGATTGGAATCTGAGAGATGGAATTGATCAACAATATCTTAAAAAGAAGTATAAGGTATTGCACAAAATTGCTCACTTTTACTGGTTTCCCTCTTCACACCAGAACCAGGTCAGGGGAGATAGAGTGAAATTTTTGTTCTGTTTGGGCACAAATATGGATTTATAGGATGATTGTTCAAATTGCACCATATAAATCCGACTACTATTTTTTAGTCTTTCCTTGTTTAATTCAAGGCATTTTAGCTCAAAATGGTATTCCCATTAGCCCCAAAGAACACACTGAAATTTTGTCTAAATCCATCGAAAAAGGCTTTCTGCATCACCTACATGATAAAACTAATCTACCTATTCTTGAACCAAAGCCGAGAAGAGTCCGCAATAATCCAATAAGAAATGTAGAAGAACAACTTACTTTGATCAATTCTGTTTTGACTGATATTATGCAGGATCTTAAAGACATCAAAGCAAAGCAGTCTGTTTTGGAGGCAAAACTTGCAGGACAATCTGTTGCTGCTATAGAACCATAGCCCATGGAAACTGATAATGTGGTACACGGGCAGTCTGCTGAGCACATGCCAAAGACTGATGGGCAAATACCCAAGGCAGCTGAACAAATGCCTATAGAAGATCAAGATAACCAGCTTGCTGTTGAGGCAAACATAGTAGCAGAAAAGAAGATGAAGAAAAAGAAATCCTAGAAGAGAGCTAAGGGAACTGATCTGAAGGGTAAGAAGAAGGTTAAAGTGGTGAAGAAAAAGTCTGACAAGAAGAAGAAGAAAATTGAAAAAGTAGTCCCCAAACTGAGGGATGAGTCTTTGTCAGATGAACCAACTCAAGAAGAACCTGAAATGACATTGCCATCGCCACCTGCTGAGGTAGAACCTGATATTGCACCAGTCCTTGAAGTAGAACCAATTGTCACTCCACCATCACCATAGTCACCCCCACATGTAGCAAACACCACACCAAGTGCAGAACACACTTAGGAACCCATTCCTGAAGTAGACATCACAGAACCAGCACTCCCACCTCAGCTTGCAGTAGAATCAATGGTGCCTCTTCAACAACCTGTTGTTGAGTTACAGCCAACAAAGACCAGTGCTGACAGACTTGATAAGGAAATATGCAAGATTGTGGCAGAGGTCACTGCTACTTCATCAGATACAACTGAAGCACAGCCAACTCCTGTGGTTTCTGAGCAGCTTACACCATCACTACTGGAAAAAGGTTCAAAGTAAAGGCCGACAGATTTAAAAAGAGACCTGGCAGTTCCTCTTCTCCTCCAGTTCACAAGTCTCCCCAACTTCATTAATTTTTTGGCACTTGTTCTGAAATCAAGGGGGAGAAGAAGAAGTTCTGATAGATCTACATTTGATCAATCTATCTATCTGTCTACTAATTCTGTTTTTAATTTGATACTGCTAATTCTGTCTGTTTTTCTCCTTCACTTAAAGGGTAGTAAGTAAGGGGGAGTAAGGCATGTTTTTGACATGTGCATTCGAACTATTTTTTTGCTCTATGTTTTTACCTTATTACTTTACTGTGTTTTGTGTTGTTCTCTGCCTATTTCATGTAAATGATGTTTATATCACATTTTGTTAATTGTTCTGATCATGATTTGGTTGAATTGTTGTTTGACAGGATTATCAACTTCACTTTGTTTTGCAGAAAATACACATTCAGACATTGTTCTGTTATGTGCTTTGTAACTGCACACTTGTTCTTTATTTAAGCATGTTATTTTATGTTTACTAGATCATGATTGCTTATAGTTTTCTTTGATCAGAAACAGTTTGGTGTTGTCATCACAAGTTGCCAAAAAGGGAGAGATTATTGGTGTCAACGTGTGACACACTCGCATGTGCCATGCACATGATGATTTTGGACCAACTTGTGATAAAATTAGAATATTATATTGTTTCTTATTTTACTATTTCTAGAAGTATATTTTATGAAGTATTTGATTCATAATAAATATCTCCTTAGATTAGGACATTATTTAATGTATCCTAGTTAAAATAGGAGAATATTTATTTGTGTCCTAATACTTTTAGGAGTTACGTATATTACTTCCTATTGTATTAGTCTTTATCCTAATGTGAGTTTGATTAGGATTTTTACAGGATTTTAAGGAGATTTCGATCTGGCATCCTAATAGATATATAATGTTATGTTTAAATAACATATGGATGTTTGATTGGAAGAGTCTATGTCACAGCATTCCAAGAATTAAGAGGAGAGCTTCAACGCAAATTGGAATACTTTATTGATTTGTTTTTATGAGTGTTTTATTCATGTATGAGAGGTTGTAATCGTGCATGAATTTTTGATTAGGTCTGTCTGAGTTAGTATACACTTGAGAGAACTTGTGAGTTAAGTGTTTATGTAATTCAGTGTCAGACATTGTAGTTATGTTTAACTTAATAGTGTGTTATTAAGTTATCAGCGACAGAGAGTGTGCAGTGTCACTAGAATTTAAGATCTTGGCGAGATTTTGTTTTACAAAGATTATGTCAGTGTGTGAGAGTGAGTCAGCACTATAAACGATCCTAAAGATTGTACAAACAAGAACTTAGCGAATTGCAGCTCTAAAGCTATCCGTGAATATAGGTTTTATAACGAACCACGTAAAATCCTCCTGTGTCATTTTACTTTATAGTTTATTGTTATATTACTCATAACTCCGTATACGTAGACCTAACAATGTTAAAAAAAAAAAAAAGGTTAGGTTAGTCTAACTTTGTTCTAAATTCACCCACTATTATACTTTTCAATATCTTAACTTTTATCCGCTGAAATCTTTACAACTTCATGGTTAACCTCATCTAAACACGATTACGTTTATAATTTTTAAATTAATAAGAAAATTGAAAAAAAATTAGATTTTTTTCTATAAAATATGCCTTTATTGTTTTTACCCTTATGGTGATGATATTGCCACGACAAGCGAGGAAAGTTCATTGTTTGTCTTCTTCTTATAAATCACAATATTATTATGCATAATTTTAATCAAGAGTGCAATTTTATTATTATAATTTCTTAATGGAGTTAAGATCTTGTCTCATATTCAACAACTTGACTAACTTTTCTGCTAGACCACATCTATATTTTCTTCCTTTTAGGATTCTAATTAATCAATTACTTAACCTAGGATACAAAATAGAGGAAATTTAGGCAAATTAGTCAAGTTGAAAGAGAAGGGCATCTCAAGGTATTTGAAATCACTAAAAGTTGACAACAATCATTACTTTATGTATATGATGTAATGAAAAAAAATCCAAAAGTTATAATATGCGGTATCCACGGGGTCCAAATATTTTGATTGTTTTATAAAATAAAAGGGAATGCTCAACCACTCCTAAATTTATGAAAAAAGGAAGTTAAAATCCCCCCATATTTCAGAAACCAATACTGAACCCCTTTATTCAGGGGAATTTCTATATAAAAAGAAAAACAAATTAAAGGATGTATTTAAACTAAACACTAAAAATTTAGATACCAATTGCCATAACCACAATTGAAGGAAAGAAAAAGTGTTTTTTCTTTTTTCTTGTCAAACACTAACACTCTCTATTTAAGTACTTATTAAATATCTGCGGTCCATGAGGCTTAAAGCTTAATACCTATTGATATGTTGATCTTTAATGTTTAACGGTGAGTTGAAAAAAAAAAGCTTGTCGGTTTTTGTCTTTGTCGAATGTTGTCTTGATATTTAAATTATCAATGTATTATTGATTTTCTAGCTTCTCTTGTAATTTTGGTTTTTCTTTAATGATTGTTTCTTTTATTTATTTAAACCATTAAATTTAATGTTATAAGAGGTATTTTTTATTTTTTTGAAAATATTATAATATTTTATGGTCAACTAACAAATAAGTGATTGGTGATGATTTTTGAAGATTATTAGTCTTATATATTTTAAAAATAACTTCCGGGCTTGGATAAAATTTAAGCCTGGAATAAAATTTTGTGAGAAATAAAGGAGCTTAGCGTCATGGGAAAGAAAAAGCCAAAAACGTGAAATTGGGATGAGAATCAGAAAATATGTGTTTCACAGCTTAGACAACACATTTTCTAAATCTGCTGCATGTACTGACAATGTTGTTTTGTCATCAATAACAATAATTGAAGGGTAAATATCTCACTTATTACCCACCCATGGGCTCCACGTACTTCTATAATTGAGCTTCCTGCCATGTTGCCTTTAATTCTGCCACATAAAATTACTAGAATTAATTCACAACAAACATCATAAAATATCTCCTTATTAAATAACAAAATCATCTTATATTATATTTATTTCTAAAATTATCAACCACCCACGGGGAAAGTAACATATCCGGGACATGATTTTAGAGCTAACCTTCATTCCCGATAATATTATGGATTCTCTTTTGTTGTTCTATATGTTTTGACCTCTTTCAACAACCTATTTTTTTTTTTTTTCCTTCTGATAGGTGGGTTCAATCCGTTTTTATTGTTTATAGTCTGAACCTCAATGGTGTATAGTGCAACAGAATATTGGCATGTGGGAAGCTAAACATATCACAGACTCACATATTCATTTTTGCAAATGGATCAATGATTATGTACGTAGAATTTAATTATGGCTGTTTTCGTTAAACTTGGTTAAAAACCTTTTTATTTCTCTATTTTAATGTTCGCTTTACATGCATTATTTTATATTCTAATGGCTATTGTCAAAACACTAATTCTAAAAATTTTGCTACAAAATAGATGTAGTGAATTTTTTAAATAAAAAAATAAAGAATTTGTGATAATTTTAGGGTGATTTTGGTCTCTTTCATGAGAGATGAAATTGCAAATATCCCTTATTCCAATGAAAAGATCAATATTACTGTAACTAGAACTGTCACGATTACTTCAACGATTAATATTTTTATCCTCATCATTTATAATTCAGTAATAGGATTCAAATGATAATATTGAAATTAGTAGGTCCAATCATATTTTAATCAAATTTTAAAAAGTCAAATGAAAATTTTAAATTTGTGATTAAATTTGCTTGCTTAATTATTTATTATTGTTTTGCTATTATTATTAGTATTATTGTTTAGTAATGTAGATATCTTTCTAATATCAAGTTGTCAATATGTTCTCTTTTATTGTATTTGACAAGAAAATATAATTGTTTAATTTTATTTGTAGAAAATTTAATTATTGGTTATAAATGCAAAGAAGGATTTAATGAGTGGTCCATTAGTATGGTTAATGGTTTAATGTAAAGATCATGAGAATAAATTCATCCATCCTTTCCTGCTCAACAATGCGAGCGTTTGCGGAGACTAGAGAAGGAAAAAAAAAAAGAAAAAAAAAGAAAAGAAAGAGAAAGGAAACTAGTAGAGCTTAAATTGAATTAGATTTGTGTCGTTTTCTGGTCTCGCAATCTGAGTCTGATTCATATAGTACTGAGAACTGCAATTTCTAATTGACGAAAACTGTCGACACGTCGGTTGTCTTGAGTGTTCACACACTGACGTGAGCCCCACAACATATACGGTGGGTCCCCTATCTTCAAAATAATCAGAGCCTGAACCAAAGAATAAAATTTAAAAAAAAAAAAAGAAAGAAAAGAAAAGAAAATTTTGGTTTTTGTTCTGGTAAATCCATCCGCCCTCTCTTTCTCTCTCTGGGGTTTGAATCCTCTTGCACTCATTCATTTCGTTTCCCGGGCGCACCGCCTTCTCTCAGGTACCGATCTCTGCTTTTGGCTTTTGTAAATTTTCTTATTTCATTTGGATCTTTTGTTTTGTTTTGGTTTCTACGCTTTCTAGGGAGTGGAATGCAGTGTTATGTTGTTTTTTTCCTTGATTTTGAGTGAGGTTAATATTGACTTAGTTTCTACAAGTTGATGCTGAGAGCTTTTGCTGTTTTAGATTAGTTTGAGAGGAGATTGCGACTTGAAAGCTTTTTTAGGATTAGGTTATAGTAAAACGGTAGAGGGTTATGTTCAAGGCAAATTCACTAATGTCAGATTGCTAGCTCCGCCGGCACCACGGTTGTGCTTCCTCCCAATTACATGAATGAAATTATAATATTTTGAATTTATTTCTTCCTTCGTTTTCCCTGATGCCTTTAAATTTCAATTTTCTCAGGTTTTAAGTTTATTGAAATAATAGTGTTGAAACAGAATAGGAGCTTTAAAATCTATATGATCAAAGAAGATCTAAAGCACATGTGCCGTGAAGTCAGATCTCTGAGATTTATGTATAAGAATGGATTAGTTTAAACTTGCAAGTCCGTTTCCTAACTTCCAAGTCAACTATCTGAGTGCAAGTGGCCATGGCAATGGGTTCCTTCGGTACTTGTGAGATTGTGGAAGCAGGGGAAGAGGTGAATTCCGTTCAGCATTCTCAAAGAACTGGCCCGCCAAATTCTGGACCAAATGTGCTTGACAAAGATCGGAAGCTTCCTGTTCTGAAATTTGCATACAAGGAATCTCTAGAAGATGATATTAATCAGCTTTTTGAGGCTATCAGTCTTAGAACTTCATCCAAGGGTTTGGGGTTTTCACCTGAAGTAGGCACAAGTGCGAGCCCATTGCGGAGAAACGCATTGAAAAAGCCAATTAGTGTGCCCCATTCACCACGGATTGGAACTTCTGAGCCAGTTTCTCTGAAGCAGGCACTAAGGGAACTTTGTATTACTAAAGCATCAGAAATGGCTGCTATGAAAAGATTGTCAAAGTCGAATGGTTCTCCAGGGGTATCAGAAGCAGTTCGGATAAAAAGTTTGTACAATGCAAAGGTAGTCGACGCCACCAGTGGATCTGGCCTGCATGTAGATGAAGGTAAGGGGAGTATGGTTGAATTCTTTCTGGCGCCTGAAGAAAACAATTCAACTTCTTCTCTGAAGATACCTCAGGCAACTCAAGTGCCAAAGATAAAAACATCGAGCCAAAGTGTTCATTCTTCACCTCGGTTTAATGTTCCAACAATGCAAAATACTGCAGGGAACATCCAAAGCGCCCATCCTTCACCTCATGTTTCTGTTCCAACAATGCAAAATTCCACAAGAACCAACCGAAATGTCCATTCTTCACCTCGTTCTGCTTTTCCAACAGAAAATAATGGTACAGAGACCAACCATGGTGCTCATTCTTCGTCCAGTTTTGCTGCACCAACTGTGGACAATGGTATTGGAACCAACCAAAGTGCTCAGTCTTCTCCTCAATTTACTATTTCAGCACAAGATAGTTTGCAGACAACGTTGAGGGAAGATGCAATTGTTTCTTCATCAAAAAAAGTTGGAACTCCAGCAATAAAAAAAGAAATGACACGAAAGGAGAAGCATGTACCTGAAAATTCTCCATCTTCATCTAGTACTGTAGAAAAGCCAGGGTTAGAGAAAAATGCTAACGCCCCAACCAGATTAGCAAACAAAACGACAGCAGTAAAGTCAGGAAGGAAAGGCAAGCTGTATGTTGTGACTTCTTCAGGCTTAACTAATGGCAGCAGGGTAACCAAACTAACAAGAAATACCACACGTATAGCGAAACCGGTCCTCAGGAGCAAGAGCTCTATTAAGAAGAAAACAAAACAGGATTCAACTTCAGCTTCATGCAGTCCTAATGCATATAATGGAGTTACAAGCAACTTGGGTTCTAGTCCCACTCAACTGGTTTGTCAGAGATGCCATTGTGCTATAACGAGTGCTACTAATCTGGCCAACCAAGATTCTTTAATGTCGAACTCGGCCAGTGGTAGTGCTGAAGTGAGCTCTATTAATGTGAACACTGGTGCAAGTGAACCAGCCTTCATGCTGGATAATTGCAATAATAGCGATAATGCTGTTACGAAAGTGACAAACAACCCAAAATCAAGAGAAAAGGGAGAATTTTCGCAGAGTTCAAAAAGTAGCCTTGGTGAATATAGTAGCAGTACAAGCAACAGTGATGACAGCAATTTAAGTGGGTCTAGTTGTGGTAACAGGCCTCACATGTCAAAAGATGTGCGGTGGGAAGCTATCCGTCATGTTAGGATGCAGCATGGAGCCTTCGGCTTGGGACATTTCAATCTGTTACAGAAGCTCGGTTGCGGAGATATAGGGACTGTGTATCTTGCTGAGCTGACTGGTACTAACTGCCTTTTTGCTATAAAGGTCATGGACAATGATTTTTTGGCAAGAAGGAAGAAGATGCCAAGGGCCCAAACAGAAAGAGAAATATTGAGAATGCTAGATCATCCTTTTCTCCCTACCCTATATGCCCAATTCACATCAGATAATTTATCGTGTTTAGTTATGGAATATTGCCCTGGTGGAGACCTGCATGTCCTTCGGCAAAAGCAGCTTGGTAGGAGTTTCCCTGAGCCAGCAGCAAGGTAGGATTCTAAGGTCCACCATAGATTACGAATAATCATGCAAACCAATGGCAACTCTAAGGGAAAAAAAAAAAAAGCATGGGAAGCTAATATGTTTTATCATTATTGCGTGTAATCATCGTTTATTTATATATATTCTTAATATTGTTCTTCCACGTGCTATTGGTCGTTATGCATTCTGAGAGTTAAGTAAATTCGGATCACATGCTTCTGCATTTTATTTTTAGCTTTGGCAGCTATAATTATATGATGTGATGTTGTCAGTTTGTTAAGATTTTTACTCTTTTGACTATTTCTAAATTGCATAAAGAAGATACTTATCTTTAACTGGGTTGATAGGAAGGCTCCAAAATTGTTTCGTATCGCCCTTTGCTCATTTTCTTACATATCTTTAGCTGTTTGCCAAGCCACTAATTGTTTAGTGGTAAAAGTTTCATGCAATGGTGCCATTTTATGCAGCCACCTCCTTCCACTAAAGTCTGATAGCCAAGCACCACAACTTGAAACCAGCTACTTCTCCATCATCAGTCTGCTTTCGATTTTGTTTGATACCTTCTCCTGTTCCTCATTTCTGAATAATAGTAATAATTGGTGCTCATGATGGCCAACAAGGGAGATTAAGCTGCTCATTATAAACATTTCAGACAGCTGAATATTAGTCTTGTGCCTTTGTGCTGATCTTGAGGTCCACCTTAAAACTTCTTTGCATCTTGATCATGGATACTTTCATACTAAAATCTGACAGGAAGAAAGTTGGACACGTATTGTTTCTTAAAATTGGTAATCTTTTGTGTTGATTTGGTAATTCATCTTCTATAATTAAAAGTACATTAAATTGGTTGTGCAGGTTTTATGTTGCTGAAGTCCTCCTTGCTCTGGAGTATTTGCACATGCTTGGAGTTATTTACCGGGATTTGAAACCAGAAAACATTCTCGTACGAGAAGATGGCCACATTATGCTGACAGATTTTGATCTGTCACTCAGATGTTCTGTAAGTCCAACTCTTCTGAAATCATCTTCAACCAATGGGGATCCTGCAAGGGTATCTGGTCCTTGCACAGAATCTAGCTGCATTCAGCCTTTCTGTATTGAACCCACCTGTCAGGTTCCATGCTTCAGTCCTAGGTTTTTACCTGCTTCTGCAAAAACAAGGAAGTCAAAAATTGATGCAGCAGCTCAGATACGATCATTGCCACAGCTTGTGGCTGAGCCTACTGACGCACGATCCAATTCATTTGTTGGCACCCATGAGTACCTGGCTCCTGAGATTATCAAAGGAGAGGGCCATGGAGCTGCAGTTGATTGGTGGACATTTGGTATCTTCCTTTATGAACTTCTATATGGAAGAACGCCTTTCAAAGGCTCTGGGAATGAAGAAACATTGGCTAACGTGGTTATACAAAACCTCAAGTTCCCAGAGAGCCCTCTTGTTAGTTTTCAGGCAAGGGATCTCATTAGAGGGCTGTTGGTAAAGGAGCCGGAGAGTCGGGTGGGGTCGCAGAAGGGGGCTGCTGAGATCAAGCAGCATCCGTTCTTTGAGGGCTTGAACTGGGCACTTATACGTTGTGCCGTTCCACCAGAGCTACCAGAATTCTATGATTTTGGAGATCCAAGTGTGGTGTCTCAAAAGAGCAAGTATTTGGAGTATAATTCTACAGGTGAGCACCTGGAGTTCGAGTTGTTTTAGCGGAAACTTGTGGTTACAGGACGGACGTGGGGCTCTTGCCTTGCTCTTGTATGTAGCTTTGTAGAATATTGTAGTAAAAAGCTCTCACCAGATTTTGCAATCTCAGACCTCAAAATCTTTTTTTTTTTTTAACTATTCACACGTATTTATTTTACTTGAATTGCCATTTCTCTCTTTATCGGGTTCTTTTTCTCCACAAAATTTTATGAAGGAACCGATTGTTACTTTGCTAATACCCTCAACTTAGAAGTATATTTTATTAAAGAAATGCTTGATTTGCAAACAGTATATTATTCAAATTTTACAATTTAATTTGAAAGTTTACACGATAAAATTCTATTGGAAATGTAACTTTTCTCGTGATTTTTTCGTTTTTTTATCCTCCAGTAAATTTTTGTTATATAAAAATCACAATAGGTTATAGAGTTTAAATTTTATGTAGGTAGTAAGTATTAGTATTACTGATTTTATGAATAAAGATAATGTTTCATTAAAATAATTATCATAGGAAATTGTAATCGTTTAATTTAAAAGTCTCAGTTGAATTTGGTGTAATACAACAACTCCATTTTAATTGAATTTCAAGAAAAACAATGAAGCAAATTATATTTAGGATAATGTCATAGACTACTTCTATATTTAGGTAAAATATTAGATAGAGTCATCGTTTGTAAATTTTATCAGTGCTTACCCTTACCTTTTTAAAAATTTATCATGGATCACCTTTCTATTAATTTGACCGTTGGATGATGTCACATTTCCATCTATTTTATCTGCAATAACTAAAATATCTTTACTTTTCTATCCATTCTAACATTAATTATCAAAATATCCTTGATTATGGTGATAAAATACCTACTATACCCTTTTCTTTTCTTTTGTGGGTGAAACAAAAAATAATATAAAATTAAAAAATTAAAAAAAGCATATTTTCTCTCTCCCACCTCGTGTTCATCCTTCTGGGTCTTCATCTTTTTTCTTCTATCTCTCTCTTTTTCTAGACCCAATTAAACAAGTAATAAAATATGTTCAAATTCGGTAAATCAGAAACTGAAAACTAATTAAGCTAAAGTAAATAAGTAAACTAATATATAAATGATGCAGCATGGTTTATTTCTAAGTTACGATAATTAAGTCTTTTCAATAATTTAGTTATTTAAAGTTTAGTTGAATTAGAAATATTATGATTTAGGAATTTTAACTTAATTAAGGATCTAGACTTTTCCTAATTTGATTCAAACCTAAATTGTTAGTTTAGGGATTTTGACTCAAATAGGGATTTTGACTTTCCTAATTTGAATCAAATTCCAAAATATCTTGACTAGTATAAATGTAGGGTTTCATTTTATTTTGTTAGACATTGATTATTTGATATATTAAAAGAGTATTTAGATAGATCGTTGGATTATTGGTTGATTATATGTGAGTGTGAGTGATTGTTGAGTGTGTGTTTGATTTTGGTTTGATTTTGTTACGAGTTCCCCGTCAATTTGGTATCAGAGCCTTATATTGTTCCACAAAAATTCATTCTAAATTCCATAAACCCCAAACACAGTCACTGCTTACACTGTTCATTGCCGGAGTTACTGTTCATCGCCAGAGTTACTGTTCACCCATCACCGAATACATCAAATTGTAGATTGGGCCATCCCCATCATTCTTTCCTTCATTACTGTCACTAAAATCCCATCGAAAGCCTCTCAAAAAGTCCAAAAACCGTTCGTCGCCGTTATTGTTCATCGTTGCCGACCGACGAGTGGTGTCTCACCTCCACCACCAAGTCATAGATCGGCCCCTCCCCGTCAACTTTCTCTTCTTTGCTGATTGCTAATTCTTACCGGAAAGTCTTCAAAACTTAAAAAATCAGATTTTAGACTTGCTTGGATACTATCAGTAAGCCCCCGAATCTTTGAAGAATTTGTGGAGTCCTTTCATGTCTCAGAATTTGCAGTTTAACCCATTTTTGTGCTGCCTTCCATACCTTTGACTTTTGCAGTTTAATCCCAATGGCTTATTGGGGTTATCAAAGCAACTATGAACGTAAGAAACATGAGATTGCTTTCAATAAACACTTAGATTTTTATGGGATTCGTTGTCGTCCTTATATGAAAATTATTCTTTCTGACTTTCGTTGTATGTTAAAGAGATTCTTCACTGGTTTGATAACTTGGAGCAATATTTTTATGATATAAATCTTCCAGAAGATATGATGGTTGATTGTGGTGCAACCCAACTGAGAGATTTTGCTTTTGAATGGTGGATGGTTAAGCGTAAATATTCAGGAAGAATGGGAGAACTTCCAACATGGGACGAGATGAAACATTTAGTAATTGATACTTTCATACCTTCACATCTTAGGCCTAGATATATACCTAAACGTCAAAAAGTGGCAAGTTATCAATATCAAAATCATGAGTATTATGATAAAAAAATTAATTTGGATCGATTAGATAAATTAATTGTCCAATACGATGAGTTTTGTAAGAACTTACCTATTGTCACTCAAACACCTCCTCAAAGTGGTCATTCTTCTATCTTTACAGCATATCCTTGTGAGAAAGTCCAACCTATCAAGTGTGAACTTATAGAAGATAAAGTTCCATGTGCAAGAGAAGACGCTGAGAAAGATGTTGAGAAAGTAGCTATGAATGACAAAGTTCCAAGTGAAGATGATCATGAGGTTAAGATTCAAGTTAATGATATTGAAGTCAAGATTGAAGAGAGTCTTATTGAGGAAGAGCTTATAGGTGAAATTGAGCCTATGCATGTTGAAGATTATCCTATTAAAGTTATGCCTGTAATTGATGAGAAACCAATTGAAATCATTTATCCGCCTAAAAAAGAAGACTCCACACCAAAGATTGAAGTTGAAGTCTCCAAACCAAATATTGAAGTTGAAGTCTCCAAACCAAAGATTGAAGTTGAATTATCTCATGAAGAAAAAATTTTTGAGTCTCCAAAACTACTTCAAGAAGTTATCTCCAAGTCCAAAATTGAAGTTGATTTCTTGGGAGTCTCTAATGTATTACATCAAAGCTCAAACTAAGGCATACTTATCTCTATTTTGAAATATCCTATGATGTGGATTGTTTCTTTACCAACATTGACATCCATCAAAGCAACATTGCCTAGTTTTCAACCGCTAATATCTATGTTCTTAGACTATCATGAAGTGCAGACTTGGATCGATGACATTCCTATGTTTATGCAAGACAAACTTGGTGCTTTATCGTATTTTGGCAACATCTACCTTGAGCAACTCGCCAGGAGTCGAGTTTTATAAGCGGGGGAGAATTGATGCAGCATGATTTATTTTTATGTTAGGGATAATTAAATCTTTTCAATAATTTAGTTATTTAAAGTTCAATTGAATTAGGAATTTTATGATTTAGGGATTTTAACTCAATTAGGGATCTTGACTTTTTCTAATTTGAGATCTTGACTTTTCCTAATTTGATTCAAGCCTAAATTGTTAGTTTAGGGATTTTGACTCAAATAGGGATTTTGACTTTCTTAATTTGAATCAAATTCCAATATGTCTTGATTAGTATAAATGTAGGGTTTCATTATTATTTTGTTAGATATTGATTATTTGATATATTAAAAGAGTATTCAGACAGATTGTTAGATTCTTGGTTGATTGTGTGTGAGTGTGAGCGATTGTTGAGTGTGTGTTTGATTTTGGTTTGATCTTGTTACGAGTTCCCCGTTAATAAATTAATATATATGTATATATATTAACATATATAAATTAATATAGTCTGATAATGCCGCCACATATTTAAAAACATTTAGAAGGTTAAAAGTTAGAAAATATATGAAATGAATTGAACTTATATATATATATCTAAGTGGTGAACGTTGATGAGACACAAGGTTGATCTAAGGCACGAATTTAGAGTAATCGTGCTTCCTGCCAAAAACTATAAATTAATATTTGCGGTAATTCTTTCCCCATCATCATCCCTTTTCTGCACAAACAAGCCACCAACATCTAGTACAAATACATAGAACCAATATTTGAAATAAAAAACATATAAAAATTCAAATGCCCAATTCTTTAACCATGAATTTCTTAAGCACAAATGCCCACTGTCCTTACCTCTGCCTTTTCAAATGCCTAATAAATTATATACAAATCAATTCTAACACAGTTTTTGGGTACCATCAACGATCATCAATAACCAAAGAAAATTGATAGCCACCCAGAAATCATTAATCAGCAGCAACCCATCAACACAAAAATGCCAAACAGTCGGCCAATTATTTACACTAAAATTTCTCCAAAAGCACCCACTTAGATGCACACTTTAATGCATAATCTCGAATCAAACCAATTGAACCAACAATCAAAGACTCCCAAATCTAGCAGCACCACCAACCCAACCATTAGAAGCGTAGGGGTTCATCCAAAAAAAATATATATATCAATAACAAAGACAAAACCCAGGGAAAAAAATCTCACCTCTAATAATACTTGTATATATCTCAAACAAATCTCATGGATGTGTCAGCATTATTAAGAAAAACTCACAACAGAAAGGAAACAAACCTAGAACTAGAAACCCACGAGAACAACCATCAAACAATGATTTTGCTTCAGCATCGAAATTGGAAGGAAAGTCAAGTAAGGCCAAGGTGTGTTAATTTCTAATTTTCTGCAAGAAAAGGCAAGCACATCTTGCTTGAGAAGTTGAGATTGGGTACATGAAGATGATGCAAGGTGAGAGATGAGACGGAGAGAAGAGAGAGAAGGTGAGAGATTTTCATCAATTTTTGGTGAATAGAAATCAAAGAAAGAAGAAATCACCGGGGGGGGGGGGGGGGGGGGGGGGGGGGGAGACGGTGACGGTGAATACTTCGTCAAATTTTTTTCTTGAGAAGTTGAGATTGGGTACATGAAGATGATGCGAGGTGAGAGATGAGACGGAGAGAAGAGAGAGAAGGTGAGAGATTTTCATCAATTTTTGGTGAATAGAAATCAAAGAAAGAAGAAATCGCGGGGGAGGGGGCGGGGGCAGTAGAAGGAGAGGGAGACGGTGAAGACTTCGTCAAATTTTTTTTAATTGTTTTCTATTTCATTTTTATTAGTTTCTATTATTATTAAAATTATCTTTTATATGGTTAAAAAGTGTAATAAAATGACCATTATAACTCTTCAATTTCAACTTATTTACTAATATTTAACGGCCAATTTAACTGAAGGGTGATCCATGATGATTTTGAAAAGATAGGGGTAGACGCTAATAAAATTTGTAAACAATAATTTTGTATGATATTTTGCTTAAACATAGGGGTAGTCTGTGATATTATCCCAATTATATTTACATTTTCAAAATTCCAGTGTATTTGTATTGATTCATGGATTTGTGAAGGAAATTTTGACTGAAAATGGAAATTATTATTTGAAAAAAGAAAACAAAAGAAAAGAAAAGGAATGTTGTATGTTATGATAATTTCTTGAACTCTCTAAGTTCACATAAGAACGTACAATGAGTGTGTTTGGGGTTTTTAGGAGTTTTTAGATTTTGTTGCTAGTTATAGCTATTTGGGTGTTAGATAAGTACTTTAAAAATTGATTATTCAAGAAGCTGTTGCTCGGAGATTGTACTAACTTGTAGAAGCAAGTAGGAGGTAACTTTTGAAAATCCAATTTTGAAAAGCTAAAATTTGGATTAATCAAAATATCAAAATTATCTTTATAAAATAATATAAATCTAAAAATACCTTTTATATATTAAAATTTTAAATTATTTATTCAATACATTAAAATTTTATTTAAGATATTTTTAGAATAAAATTTTGAAAAAAAATGGTCGAAGTAGTCGCTGCGATCGTCAGACGTTAGTTGCTGCTAGACGTGGGAAAGGAGGAGACACTAACGGATTCAGAATGAATGGATGATGACGAGTCTGGAGGTGGTGATGGTGTCCCCAACGCGTGACTTCGACAGTGGTCAGCGGCCAGTAGCGGCTGACATCTAGCAGTTGATTTTCAATTTTTTTATTTTATTATTTTAAATAATAAATTATTACATATATATTCATTTGAAAATTATTTTGATAATAATTGTTATTTGTTATTAGTAATTTTTATTTATTATTAATAATGTAAATTTAGATTTAATTTTTAATAATATTTCTTTTTAAAAACCTTTGTATACGTTTATATTTTTACCTAGAAATTAAATTTTGAAAATCAAATTTATCAAACACATATTCATAACTTTTGAATAGCACAACAATTTTGAAAAGCTATTTTATTAATAGCATTAACTTCTTCTTACAGTATAGCTAACAATAGATTTTTCTTACGACACTTTTCTACATCAATTTTTCACCACACAACAGTCCAAAACAAGCACAATATCAATTTTGTCCGTGTTATTATCACCTAGTGTTAATGACTTATTATCTGTTCACTTTTTTTCTAAATGCAATTTAATCACAGGAAAAAAAATTTGAGCTATGAACTCGTTGGTCTTGTTACTTCAATGAATATTGTTTGTATGAAAAAGAACATTAGTTTCTATACTTGTAATTTTATTTTTAACAATAATTAGTAAGAGTTTTTCCATATAATTGCCCTGAGTGTCCATTTGCTAATTAAAGTTAGAATAATAGTACATCCATAGCTTATTTACAATCAACTTTTCTTATAAGGGTTTTTTTTTTCACTTAACACTTAATAGGACTTTTTATAAATTTCACTTTTTAGCACTTAATTATATCAAATTAATGACATATTTGTTTTTTTTTCTTTTTCAATAAAAGTTAAGTGGAAAAATTACATTAATGTGACATATTTACCCTTTTATAGAAAATAGGATAATTGATATTTAATATAATTATCTTAAGAACTAAAACTTTAAAAATTAAATTAACATATCCATAATTATGATTAATAACTTACCTATTAAAAATATATTTCTATTTAATTATGGTAAAACTTTACAAAATTAAATTGACATATCAATAATTATGATTAATAACATGCCTATTAGAAAATATATGTCTATTTGATTAAGGTAATTAAGATCAATTAAATATATATTTAAATAAGAAATGTTATTATTTATTAATTTAATAGAAAAATATAAATTAAAAAAATTTGAAAATTTTGTAACATTGCTGGAACCAACAAAATTTTATCACCATCCACTATCGTCAATTGCCGGTGTCGCACATCGATGACACCTCATACATCACCATGATCGTATCTGATCAATCTACAAGGATATTAGATTAGTCTTGGATTGAACAACGACGGTTCGCCGTAAAGGTTTCAGAAACATTCGGTGGCAGGATGTTTATCAAATTTAATGGCCACATTATGTTATTTCTTCCAAAAGTAATCCAAATAGTCTTGAAGAGTGAGAGAAGACGGTCATGATGGTGTCAGCAGTGTTGCTAGAGGCGTGACTCTGTCAATAGTTTGTTGCTTCGATCGACGTGACGATGAATCTTTGATGACTTCCCCTAACAAATTTAGGAATTTATAATAAAAAATAAAATGTTAAATATCCATATATTTGTTTTTTTTAATATTATATATTTTTATTAATAACATAATTTTTATTAATTGAATGTAAGGGGTATTTGTAAGACAAAAAATTTTTAGAGTAGGAAGACATTTCCATTCAGATTTAAGTGAAAAATTTTCTCCTTTTCTAATAAGTAATTTATCACTTAAATTAAGTGATAATTTTGGAAAACAAACAAAAGTTACTTACTCAAATCTTAAGTTTTTTTATATTTAAGCGAAAAATAGAAAAGACAAATGGCCCCTTTCTCACATATTCACGAGTCTTTTTAGACTCAAGTGGGAAAAACATACACCCCCAGAAAGTATCTTGGACTGCCATGTGGAGTGTTGGTTATTTTTAGGAAAAATTGAAAAAAATAGACAAAATTAGGGGCTTCAAAAGAAATATAGACCTGTCTTGAAAAATTTTGATTGCATAGACACTTTCTTCATTAAATGACTAAAATGCCTTTTGAAATTCAATTTATTCATAAACTCTTCATTTCCCTCTTCCCTCCACTTATCTCTTCCTATTTTCATAACTGTCCTATTTTCATAACCGTCTGTTGTTGTCCAGCTTCCAATTCCCCTCAATACCATCATAAACGCAGTCCAAAACGTAGCAAGAGGAACGAGGAACGACCATCCTTTGAGAAGCAAGAGCATTCAGTTCAGGTAAGTTATGATTTCTGTCTTTTTGTTTTTATAATTTTTTTGCTCGTTTTCTTGATCGTTTGAAGTGATATTTGCCTTATGAAGAATGAAAATAACCTTTAGATTAGGCATAACCCGAAGGAATTGAGACTAGGGATTTGGACTAGATTTTAGGGATTTTGAATTTGAGGATTTGAGTTTGGGCTCGTATTTTGTACTTATTCTATGTTTGTAGGGCTAAATGAAGTGTTATTTGGTTGATTTTTTGGTTTGATGTGTGCAAAAATGGTGAAAACCAATGCGTTTCATCGTGACGAAGATGATGGAGAGTGTCGGTCTTCGCTCGACACTCGACATAACGTGTTGAGTCCTGTCGGATGCATGGACTGACCCTATCTATCAGGGCATTTTTGAAGACATCGAGTGTCGGTTTCGTGTAGACCAACATCTCGATGCTTTGAAACCATGTCTCTGACACTCGACATCGTTGTAATTGGGAATGTTGAGTGTCGGTTTTATGTAAAATACCCTGATGGCGATTGTCAGTTGAAGCATCCAATAGGACTCGACACATTTCTTCGACGACCTATTTTCACTTTGATCGAGTGTTGGTTTCATGTAAACCGACATATGGTGCACCAAAACCATGTCCTCGACACTCGATAACATGTAATTATGGCGTCAAGTGTCGGTTTCATGGGCTTCGATGAAAGTGAAAACACTTGAGTCGAGTGTCGGATGTCCGACGTAGCGTATGCCAGTTGCAAGAATCCGACAAAAGTTTCTTCAGACACTCGATGGATTTCATCGAGTGTTAGTTTATCTATTTGAGCTCTATCGAGCGGTTCGTGTTCCATCGAGTTGTGTCGAGCGTTTTGACAGATTGCTTGTTTTAGCCTTGTTTTTTGCCTTTTTCCATCATATTTAACTATAACGTACCCTTTTTTTTACAGGTTGAAGCAAATGGCAAATGAATTTAGACTCTCCTTCACCCTAAAGACTCTGTATGATGAGCACTACCATGCCATTATCACAAACTTAACACGTTTGGACTATATAGAATGGATTCGTGCGAAATTGAATGAGAGGCAACAAAACATGTTTCGTAATACATGTTTTGGGTTTCTCCTAGACATTCGGGAGCTGTCCTTTCTATCTCAGTTGGCACACAATATGCTTGAGTAGGAGGTTAATACAATAGGGTACAATGAAGAGATGTGGTTCCTTGTTGAAGGTAAAAATATGGTGTTTGAACTACAATGTAGTTAAGTAATTTAATTTTTTAGCATTTGATGGTTGTAGTTTTGTTTTTTTTACCATTAATGGCGTCTTATGTTCTTTTTTTCTTCTTTCTAGAAAGGTTGATTCATTTTTCTGCCCACCGGTTTGAGATTTGCTACCCCGGTGCCACCAATACCGAATGTCTTGAATCCGTGCCATTTGTTGGATACGTACTTTGGGGGTGAGGACATGGAGCTCATGCATTTCTATCCGAGACATCGGGCATTAAACGTGTTAGCTATGCCAAACGAGGGTGTTGTAAAGCTGGTCTTGTATTATGTGCT
The DNA here is from genome assembly GCA_013180625.2 of Boswellia sacra. Classification (NCBI taxonomy): domain Eukaryota; kingdom Viridiplantae; phylum Streptophyta; class Magnoliopsida; order Sapindales; family Burseraceae; genus Boswellia; species Boswellia sacra. Next base: position 127,889 of record SNVD02004629.1, on the reverse strand, counting down.
CGAGTGGTTTTTCATGGGATGGGATCGACGCCGATATGTCTCCCATAAGTGGTTGAATTTTGTCAACACATTGGATAGTTTTAACAATCATCCATGGGGTTCGGTGTCTTATGATAAGACACTTAAAGGGATGAAAAAAATTTGGATAGAAGGTTGGAAAAGTATAAGAAGAAAGTCGAAGCGACGAAGAAGAAGACGATGGGGAAAGGGAAGCATTTGGAGACATATAACTTAGAAGGGTGCCTCTACGTTATTCAAGTATATACTAAAAAACATATGTTGGACTTGTTTATTAGTTTCTTTTAATTGCATTTTTAAATACCTATTGTCACTAAAAATAAGGTTTGGTTGTACAAGATCGTGCCGTACATTGGCGCGACATATGGGAGAGTGGACTGGTTTGCGGAGAGGATACCATGCTTGTTGAAGTGGAAGACACAAAAAACTCCGTCAGAGGACATCGTCAAATGCGATGTCATGCTGGTTAGGAGGCAGGTATGTCAGGTTTTACTGTTTGTTTTTCCTGTTATCGGGCATAGCGAATCATTGTTTAATTTGATGGTTTATTTGTTGATGCAGGCTCGTTCACTCGTCGTTTTGGAGCCATCTGAGGTGGAGCAGAGGACAGATTGGTATATTAGACTTGCTGTAGTAGTTGGCATCCGGAGAGGTGTACATGTAGCATGGGCGGCATTTGTGGATGCTCTTTTATTGCCCGATGAGAGGATTGAGCCATTTTTGACAAGGGATCCATCAGGTCTACCTCCTCCTGGTCAGAGTTTCCCTATTAGACTTGAGGTGGGGCCAATCATCAACATAGCCAGCCCTGTAGATGATCGTATGTGGTCTCTGTTGATGGCTTCCCCCATTAGTCCTACACCTCCAGCATACAAGAGTCACGGTCATGAGGATCCATCAGGAACTCATCTCGCTAGACATAGTTCCGTCGATAGACCTAACATGGGGGCAGTCATGGACATAGCCGATCCCCTATCAGTCCTGCACTTACCACATTCGACAGCTATGGTCCTGCAGGCGATTCAATTCCTCCTTCAGGTTGTGCAACCACCTACTATGATATTTCCCCTCCTGTACATGATGTCCCTTCAAGCTCGAAGGTATGTAATGAGAATTTACATTCGTATACTTTTTCGTTTACATTATTGGTTGGTTGGTTTGTCATAATGATTGTGAATAATGATATACAAGCACAGTCGTTCCACGATGGGTTCGAGAGCATAGTTCTGCACAAGCTTATAGGACTCCGGGAGGAGATAAGAGGAGATAGTACTTCTGCGTGAGGCTATTGTGCTACTGGGTGGCCATTTTGGATACGCTGCCACGGTACATCGCACAAGTTAATAAACTAATTTAATGATTGCCATGGTGTTACACCGCTTAACTCGACGTTCTGGTTTGTTGTAATACAGGATTCGGATGATGGTTTGGGTGATGACGTTGAAGGTCAGAAGGCAACAAAACCTGAACCCATGGACACTAGTGTTCCTGCCACCGATACTGCTCCCACGGGCTTTGTTTCCCTCCGAAGGTGACCACTATTTTTAGAAAAGTATAAACAGAGCCCCTTCATTAGTCCATCAGGTAGAAAGACAATGAGGGTTGAGCCACATGAGAAAGTCGCTGACATTTCGCATGTACGGCCAGAGGCCTCGGTTGTTCAGTCGGCAGAGGGTCTAGTTATTCAGCCCGTCGAGGAGCCCACTTTAGAGCCTAGCGAGCCCGTGGCACAGGATGCAAACAATGTATCCCGTGGCATCCTAATGACTCGGATTCCACTATTTGACCCACATGCCCCTATATCAATTGTTGATTCCATCAGCTTCGATATGTGGATGACTGACGAGTCGGGCGATATTGATTTGGGTGTCTGCGTAGCTAGTCGTGAGTTCTTTAGGACGTTGATGACGTCGGCTGAGTGGCTTGCACATGAGGTTTGTTTCACTTATTGTTTTCTCCTCCTGAACAATATACTATTGCAATATTTATTGATTACTATTCTATATGCAGCATATTGACAGCTACTCGTGGACGTTACGTTGTAGAGCTCGCGATATGGGCGCAGCTGGTGTCCAGAGGTCTTCTTTCCTGGACACCACTTTATGGGTAGGTATTTACAAAACATCTGAACTTATAGTTAATTTATGATTCCATCATTGTGGTAACCGTACTCATGAAATTACATTTAAAAGTGCAGTCGTTGTGGACACTATACTCGGATAGATTTGATGAGATTAACTGGGTGAACGAGGTAGATATTGTCCCATTTTTCCTTAGGGAGACGCCCCTCGTTGGACGACCATGGGTCGATATGGACAAGGTAAGTCCATTTATATTCAATGTGTTAGTATGTGCTATTTTAATCAAAATGTTGTCCACGATTTTCATGTTCTCAATTTTATTTTCAGCTCTACGTCCCTGTTAACATCAGTGGCAAATATTGGGTGGCAGCCGAGGTGGATTTGAATCGCTATGTCATAGTCATATATGACTCATATTTTGTGTACAATTCCACCGACATAGTGAGAGATGCAGTTCGATACCTGACAGAGTTGATGCCACATATGGTGTCAATGGATGTTTACGGTCTTCCTGAGTACCCTACAACCCCATACGACATTGAGAGCATCGAGGATTCGGCCGACGTGCCACAGTAAGAGGCTGGGGAAGGAGCATGCGGCGTGTACTGTTTGAAGTACATGGAGTTCTTAGCGGGGGGCGTTCCTTTGGTAGACATTAAGGCATTCACGGACGAGACACTTTAAGAAAGAATGACATTACAACTTTGGGCTTATCGCATTCGTCCACAGATAGAGGAGGCCGTCTCGGCCACCATAAGGCCTGCCAATGTTGTGTCAGCGGATGTTGAGCAGTAGCCCAATATGACTCTACCATGATTTTGTGTCATGCATGATAGACGTATTGTCCCATGGTTTTTTCTTATAGGTTACACATTTTTTGTAGTGATAAACATTTTTGTACATTTACAATTTTTGTATAGTTCGACATTGTTGTATATTTACACATTTTTGTATAGTTACACATTTTGTAGACTAGCACATTTTTTTCATGTATAAGGGTACGTACTTGTATAGTCAAGTGAAACGGTCAGTATCAAAAAATGTAAATACTTATTATTTGTTCATCTTCATCTTCTTCGTCGTCGTCATCGTCATCGTCATCATCATCATCGTCCTCATCCTCATGCTCATCCTCAACCATAGGTACATTCAGTTTCTCCTCGTCAATTTCAAGCGGGTGGCTAGGCTTTTGTCTTTTGCACATCCAAAGCTTACATGTGATCGGGTGCATTTTGCCACACAGTTAACCACTCGTTTAACATTGTCTTCCTCATGAACTTCACTGTTCTTATTGTCATCTGAATCAACAAAAATCTCTGATCCACAATTCTCCTTATCACTTGCTTTCTTTTTAACCACACTCTTACTAATATAACACACCTCTTCCTACTTGTCACTGGCTTTCTTTTTAACCACACTCTTACCAATACAACACACCTCTTCCTCCTAATCACTGGCTTTCTTTTTAACCATACTCTTATCAACATGACAGACCTCTTTCTCCTTGTCGCTGGCTTTCTTTTTACCTACCTGCTTACCAATATAAGACAACTCTTCCTCCTCACTAGGCAATTCCATATCCTCCAAAGAAGCAGAATTTTCAGATTTCTCAACTCCATAGTCTTCATCACTTGAATGAACATTATCCCCTTCACTTGTTGACATCTCTGACTCATCAGAATCCTGCACGGCAGCATCACCATTATTATCGTTATCATAACCATCCTCATTTATTTCTTGAAATCTTACTACCAAAATGGCTGTACCCATTTCTCCACTACCTTTACCATCACAAATCAAACCACGAACTGAAATATTATCACCATTATCTCCACCCACTACATCTACGTGAACTTGATTGGTCTCTTTCTCCAAATCCTCCAAACCTACATAACTCACATCTCCACCCAACACATCCACATGAACTTCTTCTTTACTAGTTATTGATTCACTGTCATCAGGACAAGAAGACCCTAACTTCTCACTCCAACTAGCCTTTTCATCTGCTTTAACGTCAGCCTTGAAACTTAATTCATTATGACTGGCTGATAAAGTTTCACTTTTTTCCCCTCTCTCCCTTTTAATGTTCTCATGAATCTCCTTGTACATGAGGGCCGTTCTGGAACGCGTTCTCTTGGCAATAGACGAAGTATAGTCCATCGTGCTCTCGCCAAAGCATGTTTCGTGTTTCATACATGAATGTTTAATTCATTGACAAAGCACATAAATTTGTGTTTAATATATGAATGTTTTATACATTGACGAAGCACATAAATGAATGTTTCATAGATGAATGTTTTATACATTGACGAACACATAAATGAATGTTTCATGCATGAATATTTTATACATAGACAAAAGCACATAAATTATTGTTATTCATTTGAACTAGCCTCCGGTGGAATAAAATAAATAGACTACATCGCTTAGAGCAAACAAATAATATTACATAGAGAAAAATACCCGTTGCGTACATTTGGCAGACATCATCCCCTGTCATGAAGTGGAACTGGGTTTCTACAAGTCTGACGATTGTGCCTTGAACTTCCACACTGCCCGCAATTTCGAGACGAGCTAGACCCACCGACGGAAGGGATTCGTTTCCTCTGAGGAAGACTGGAAGCTCTCCTCATTACTGGCAGTAGAACCACTTTGCTGCATACATGCTCATGAACCATCCAATCCTCACTAACTTCAACAGGAATAACTGGTAGAGCATATGCATGTAGTAATGTTTCAGTTATATACCAATGGGGATAATAATCATGAGACGTCAGTGGGTTCATACGTTTGCAAATAGCTAATACATGTGCACACAAAAGCTGGTCAAGATCAAACACCCTGCACGTGCATGTCTGAGTATGCATGTCAACGACAGTGACACAGTCGTTGCCTCTCACCTCGTACATAGTAAGAGAGATACCACTAACCTTCATACGTTCGCCCTTCTTTAAACGCATCCTTTATCAACTTGTTAGCCCACGATTAGAGATGTAATTCTGAGTTAGCAAATAACTCTCGACACTCGTAGAACTATTGCTGCAAGTTTGTTTGGTAATAATCTGCTAACAATGTAACCGGAAGGAATCGCACATGTCACAAGCAGCTGTTCATCAACTCAGCAATATTTATTATCATGAGGTTATACCATCGACTATGAAACTGTGAACGTGCCCATTTATCAACTCCAATCTCTCGTAGATAAATTGCTGCTGCAGGCATATAAGATTCAATTTGTCGCATATGATAGTTGAAATCAGCACAGTGATATGTCCTTGTAGCTCGGGAGTATATATTCAACAAAGTCTTATCCTTGAACGTGGCCTTTAAGTTACCCTTCAGATGATGAGTGCACAATCCATGCAGTGCATGAGGAACAACTTCTACAACAGCTTGTTCAATGCTACAATAACGGTCAGAAATGAAAACAAGATCTCGGACATTTCGTACTACATGATTACGAAACTGTCTCATGAACCAATTCCACGAGTCATCATTTTTGGAATGCCCAACTTCAAATGTCAATGGGTATATTTGTTTATTTCCATCCGTACAAGAAGCCAAAAACATTGTACCTCTATATTTCCCTTTCAGAAAAAATCCATCAACTGTGATAACTGGCCTAATTGATGATGCAAATCCAGCAATAAAGGCCCCTATATTCATAAAAAAGTATTTGAAATGGTTGTTGTCATCAGTTTCTAAAGTCGTTTTGACCCCCGAGTTTGCTTTCTCAATCATGTACATATACTAGGGGAGTAGTGTGAATGATTCCTCGTGAGATCAGTGTCTTGTGAAGCTGCCTCCTTTGCCCTCCATGCCTTGTTGTATGTGATATTAATAGTCAATGACTCATGAACATCAAACATAATATCCTTCGGACGATATACTCTTGATGCCTCAATGAATTTGCTCTTAATATGTTTGCCAATGACATATGCAATTACCTGTTTGTGATTTGGTTGAAGTTCGACTCCAGAGCATGTGTGATGGTTCTTATACTTTTTCACTTGGAAGAAATGTGAATCGGCTAGGCACGCACATGCCATTTACAAGATCAGCACGACATACAATCTCAAACCTTGTTGCATTAGAATTCTTCACCTTGAATTGAAAGTTGCGTCTTAATGCTAAATTTGATAACTTCTCACGTAGCTCGGTTTTGCTGTTAAACATTTGCCCAACTACAACCTCAATCCCATCAACTATAAACGATGAAGCATCAACATCAACTACGGATGATGAATGCCTAATAAGCGACATCCACCTAAATGTGTTAGCCCGACGGTTGTCATTTTCACAGCCCAAATGAGCTTCTTGATGTATAGAATTTGCATCCATTCTCGGCTCATTATTCAACACCGAATCTTGTTGATGTCCGTACAATGGAGGAGTAGGTGTGGAGTGAATTGGAGAAGGAATGGTAAACAGTATATCTTGGTTCACATCATTCAAAATCTCTGTCGGTTCATCATTATCAAAATGTGAACTGTCTACATTCTACCCATCAATAATAAAATCATTCAAACCCTCACCCAAATCTTCAATATGAATAGCGTAATCATAATTCTCACCGTCACCATGCTCACTAACATCATCACTACCATCATCATAATCTTCATCACCACCATCGTCATCATTAAAATCATCACCAGCATTATTAACATCAATATTGCATAAACTCTCAAACTCTCTAATGCTATCGAGATGACGTACTAATCTCAATGGCATCAATGGGGGCACCCCTTCTGCATTTCACCTAACATCCCAACTGACTCATGCCTTGCATGTCCTGAATATTGCTCAAACTCAATGCCAATGTCATCATTTAATTGTGGTTGTGCACAAACAGGAGTGGACTCACTTAATTTGTTGCTTCCACTTGTTGAGCGAAACAAAAAGGGATTGGAAGATCTTTGTCACCTTCGTACTACATCGGATCTTGACTTTTGTCTTTGCTTCTCCCTTTCTTCAACTTTGACAATTAACAGTGTGTATGACTGTTGGTCCTCCAAACAATGTTGTATAAAAAAACAAACATCTTTGTCAGTCTCAATAGGAGTCGGTAATAGCAGAACACCCTTAAAAGCAAATTGAACTTATGTTATACTTATGAAGATCCCAACCCATTTCGATACTAATACAGTCTACCAACTAATTATAAGTAGCACACCTACGAATTATCAATGGCTTAGTCCTCCACCGGTGTGCAAATAACCGCCATTCTCTTGCACAATCTAAGAACCATTGTATAGAATAAGTATGCGTAAAGTTTCCATATCCTGCATGATAGAGACATATCATATAAGGTCCGTGGACAAAAAATCATTACGAAATTGCTTAAATGGGTCACAAAAACGGCAATCCTACCCAAACGCTCGACATATCTCGACGGAATACGCTCGATGCTCGACGCTCGACACACAAACTCGACACACAAACTCGACAAAATACTCATTCGACAATCGACATTTTCAACACTCCACTTGACGCACTAACTCGACACTCGAATGTAGCCTCGACACAATCCCTCGACACTCGACATGACTCCTCGACATGTCGAGAGTCGGTCTTATATATCTGACACATTGAGTGATGTCGCTCAACAAATCGTGTCTTCTTTTCCCTCGACTGTGATACCAGATTTTCTCAACGACTTGTAATTTTTAGCAAATTTTGGCAAAAATCGCACTATGTCTAAGCTTAGTTTACATATATATCCCTATTTTAAGTTATATAATGTGATTGAAAGCTACGAAAACAAGAAATAATAAAAACATTACAACCTACTTCAACATTCTTGCGCTATTTAGAGAGACATAGAGGAGAATTGTCTTACCTTATTGCTTAGCTTTAACTTTAAGATTAAAAAAAAAGATGAAATGAAACAAATTTCTTAAAGAGTATTTCGGACAGTGGATGAAAAGTGTTTCATGATGTTTCTTTCTTTTCAAATTTGAGTTTCAAATGACATTTTTAGTCAATTAACAAAAAAAATATCTATGTAATCAAAATTTTTCAAGATTGGTCTATATTTCTTTTTAAAACCCTAATTTTGTCTATTTTTTTATTTCCCTTTTTTTTTTAAATAAATTAAATATTCCCCGAGGGCCCCAAAATATAGTTACTTTCGCATAGTTCCCCTTCTTTTATTTTTCAGCATTTTCTCGTCAGCCAAACACACCTCATAGAAGCCTTCTGCACTCCTTTTCTTTGAGGGAGCAAGATTCCTGGCATGGCCTCAAGCTTAGGCGATGATTTCGTGATTCTCGTTTGTAGAAACCATAATCCGGTTGAAGCAGAAACCGCAAAAGATGGAGAAATTCTCGTTTCAACCAAGGATATCCAAAGCTGGAATTTAACTTCAATTCTTGGTTCCCAAACAGTCAAAGTTCACGCTCACCGTAATAGGTCAGTGACCTTTCATTTCTCATCGCTTTATTTGTTTTATGTCTATTTATCATTGTTTTAATTTTTATGGATTAATTTATCTTGGATTTTTGCTTGCTTACAGGCTTACTGAACAATCTTCGTATTTTAATGGTCTTCTCACTGGAGGTTTTAGGTAAAGTTTTGAGCTTTGTCATTATATATTTGCTGTAGTGTTGTTAACTTTTGAATGCGGACTTCAATTATAAAATAAAGTGAAAAGGAAAAAATTATGGACTGAATACATATATATATATTTTTAAAAACTGGTAACTGATTTGGAATCTTTAAACTTTGCAGTGAATCAAGCTCTGATTATATTTTGGTCTACTGGAACCTGGAAACATTTGTTAATATACTAAAGTGTATCTATGGTTGCCAGTTGGACGTTACAACGGATAATTTCCTCCCTCTTTTTGAGGTAAATTTTATAGATCATTATTTGAATTTCAAATCTTTTACATGAAGGAGGAAGTTTTATTCTAATTTTCTCTAAATGCATAAAGCTTTTACGTAATTCTCATGCTTTGAAATTCTTTTGTTGCACTTTTAGGGTGCACTTTATTTTGGAGTTGAGATGCTTCTCCTCAAGTGTAGAACTTGGTTTTCTGAGGTATCTTTATCCAAGGATGCTGGACCACAGCAAATAGAGTTGAATGATCTGATTCATATATGGAACTTCAGTTTAGAGAATGGTAAGTATTAAGACGTTTGACGATGATTGGAACTCGTTAGAAAAAGAAAAAAAAAAAAAGGAAACTAGTGCTACTGATTAGTATTATGTTGGGTTTAGATATTGTATCCACTCTAATAGGTAGGTTTGCTACATTTTGCAGCAAATGACTTTGTTCCAGAATTATGTGCGAGATATCTTGCAAGAAATTTTGTACGTGATCAACTTTCATTCAGCTTTTGTGCAGCCATCATGTAAACTCAGATGATAGGGAATGATTTGTCTTTGCAGATGTGGGCCAGGTCTAATAGGGCTTTTGTTAACATTCCATACAATTTGTTATTAGATTGTGTAAGGCATCCCTGTTTGACTGTGGACAGGTCAGTCAACTATCCTCTGACCGGTCAGATACAATTTTCACACAATATTTTATGGAATTCTGACGCTCCAGTAATCTTTTACAGTGAGATGCATCTTTCTGATGCAGTTTTAGTTTGGCTCGATGCTAATACAGAACAGTTGGATTGCTTCAGGAGAACTGAAGATGATTTTACTGAAATTCTGAAAGAGGTAAGAGGTATGTATTAACGTTCCAGGTGGGGGTTGAAGGCTCAAACTATAAGTGTTCTCTTGGCGAAAGTGCCCCTTTAAATTTTTTTTTTTGTTACCATTTTTTTTTCTTCTGGGGTGGAGTAGCAGTAAATTCAATATTAGCTGGATAAAGAATGCTCTGTTGAACTTATCTTGTGTTCTTGTGTCTATGCTCTTCACATAATCCTTATACATGGGTTTATTTTTGAGGTACAACAAGGGAAAGACATCTAGTTTGTTGCTGAGTTCATTGATGAGCAAACAAATGTCAAAAATGCAAATGAAAGCAAAATGTTGACACATTATTTCCTCAAAAATAAATGCTACCTTGATTTTTCACTTACTAAGATCTTAAAATTTTATAGTTGAAGTACCCTTTACAGGATATGATTCAAAGAATAATGAAAGATACTAAATGATGGGATCACACAACTTCCCGTCTGTCCCTCGCTCAAGCATTTTGATCTGCATCATAACTTGGCAATACTCCTATATCAGTTCACAAGATGTGATTGAACAGTGCACCAATATGCATAAATAATACAGTACAGTTATGTTCAAGTAGAATGTTCCACAATGAAATATATGATCAAAAGTAGACTACATATGACAATATGTTGATCAATCTCTTTCTTGCATGATCTATTAATATGAAATTTTGCCGGTCCTATTATTCTTATAATCAGATTAAAATAGTTGATCTAGATTAGGAAAGTCATGCATTGATTTCCCATAAGTTGACTTGCCTAAACTGATAGTTTTAGGTGAAAAACGTATTAGAGAAATGGGTCTAGTTATGTGAAGGGATCTTCTTGTAAAAAAGAAGAGTGAAATTATGACTCTTCATGTCTTCTCTTGACAGAATTATTCTTTTAAATCTTTTGTTTATTTTGATTTTATCTGGAGATTTATTCATTGTTAGTGTGTTGCACAGATTCGAATGAGCATTCTGCCATTTTGGTTTGCTGCAGGTAAGCTGGCTTTTTAGATGTTCTTAATTATAACAGTTTAAATCATTCTTTGATTTTTTGTTTGGTCATATTTAGTAACAATATAGTTAATTGATTTATATCTCAGGGAAAAGAAGATCACGCTATTTCTCTAAGCATGCTAATAAGAGCGTTGACTCAATTTTAAGAATGGTGACAGTTCCTTCCTCACGATTAAAAAATGCTTTAGGAGATTTTGACCCAAATCATCTCCGGATTCGGTTGACAGAATACTCAGAGGTATTCACTTTGTAATTTTTGATGTGTCTTAGAGCAGATTATCTATAGGAGCAGAGCAGTAGGTGCATGTTGGGATGCTTCCCCGCTGTGGGAATATTTATGCATGTGTTGGCATTATTCTTTGAGCTTTCTTTTTATCAAATAGGGAGTAAAGGATGTTAGATTTTTAAATTTCCTCTTTTTCTCTTTCTCTCCCTCTGCTCGCGTTTGTGTCCTCATGATCTGTGTTAACTGTAACAAAACATAGTCAGGTGTGTTTTGGCAGAAATTTTTTTTCAGTTGCTTGAGTTTGTATCCTCATGGCCTCCTCATGCATTTGTGTAGGGGTGCACACTGGTTGGGTTGGGTCGGGTTTCTTTTAACCCGACTCAACCCGATGAAGAATCGGGTTGGAGATAATGTGTAATCTGACATGTAACCTGCCTATCGGGTTGGGTTACGTTACTTGGTTTAGGCTTAGCCCATTTCCATAGTTTTATTAAAATTGTTTTATAACATTTGTATTAGGCTTATATATATTTTCAAGGCTATATTCTATACGAAACAAGGCCCGTTGAGATAAATTAGGCTATATTATATATAAAACAAGGCCCATTTACAAAAACTAGACTATATTATATACAAATTAAGGCTAATTGAAATAAATTTAAAACTTTTAGGCCTAGGATCTAGCTGACCATTTATAAAAGCTTCAAATGCTAGCATATTTATATGTATCAAAATTTCCAAACAAGGATGAAACTTAATGATAAAAACAACCAAAACTAGAACATAACAAACCCACCCGATATCTTCCATGTAAGCTAAACAAAGCAAAAGCACTCATAACCTAATATACACTCACACTTGGACTGCCAAAACATACAATTTCATTTCATTTGAAAGCAACTTAAAATCCAAATCTACAACACATAATTTTAGGGTCTAAAACTCCAAAATATAAAGTCCAAAGTATAACACCTAAGTTTAGAGTCCAAAGTATAATGCATAATTATAGAGTCCAAAGTACCAGACATAACTTAGTATGCAAATTACAACAATCCAAGTTTCCAACAAAGCATAACATAGTCTCCACCCAACTAAAACTTGAGATTCCACCAACTTGGATTGAAAAAGTATCAAGCCACCTCTTCCAAATTTCCACCAACTTCAAATAACAAAAATTGAAAACATAATCAATATTCAGAAAGGCCACAAAAAGTTGTCAAAAAACCAAAGTAAAACTCAAGGTTACCAGCCCAATAAAAACTTAAGAAGACTTAACTATAAAATACAATAATGAGGTATTGAAATTTGTCATTACCTATGAAATTGGCACTCATTTTTATCGTTAACATTATATGAATAATTCATTACTAGCCACTTTTAGAGGGATTAATTAACAAATATCAGAGAAGTAGAAAATAACTTATCATAATTGTTATAACATTTTTAGCTACATCCTTTTTTTAAGAAACATGTATTTTTAAGTTAAAAAAGAACAAAATCCCGAGACGTATCAACAAATAATTATGGACTACATTTATTCTCATATGGATGTAATATTGGTCAGGCAAATCATTTTCCTATTTTCCTAGTTGTTATTAAATTATTAATTTATCTTAAAAAATGTAATTAATAAAATCTGCGTCATGCTTCGTTGGCCTTGCCATCTTAATCTTTGTGTTCTTCTTGATTCCAAACTAGAAATAAAATAGCTTTTTAATATATTAAATGTGAAAAAATGGAGCCAAACGCAAACCCAAAACCCAAACATTGATTTGCCTTTCATTTCATCTGTCCTTGATTAAACTCAAATAAAAAAGAATCCAAGGCATAAAATTCCACATATCAAACTCAAATCACAAAGAATCCAAGACATAAAATTTGGTTCGCTCCTTGATTAAATGTAAAAAAAGATTAAAATTTTTCTGAAAATTTGAATCATCCCCCTAAAATGAGCCAATGACCCACCACTACCAATAGCTCATCAGCCTCACTTGCTCCCTCACCATTGACTAACCTTCATTTCTAGTAATAATTTTAATTGCAAACTTCAGTGCAACTCTAACTCAAAGAACAGAACACTTTTCTCACATATTAATTTTTATAAGGCAATACAATGATGAAGAAACAAACAAACGCAAACTTCAGTATAAATGTATTATATCAATTGCAAATTAAACCTGAGCAATCAGATGAGAATAAGAACAAAAAAAAAAAAAACTGATTTAAGAAGTGAAGAATAAGAATATGAACCTTTTCAAAGTAGAGAGTCCAGACGCTTCTCTCTGCCAACGCGAAGAAGTCTTTGGCCTACGCTTCTCTCTGCCGCTTCCCTTTCACTACTGCAAAAAACCAAAAACGCGAAGTCAGGAGGAGGTGAATTAGATGAGATGACAGAGGAGAGCCACCGTCAAGTCAAGAGGAGCCACCGTCAACGCGGGCATGGAGGAGGGGAGAGATAACAGACGTGAGGTGACCAACGGAGGACGAGAGATAGACGCGAGGTGACCAACGGAGGACGAGAGATAGACGCAAGGTGACCAACGGAGGACGAGAGATAGACGCAAGGTGACCAACGGAGGATGAGAGCCGACCATGAAGGAGGAGGAGGAGGCGACCATAGGGGAGGAGAAAGAGGCGAGCAATGTTGTGTTCCATGGAGGTGGCCGATCAGGAATTTTATTTAGGAATTAGGGATTGCAATTGAATTTAGTTTAGGGTTTCTAAAGTTGTATTTATATAAGTGTTTTGGTGTGGCAAGGTCCACGGTAAGAATAGGCTCTGCACTAGTCATAATGCAACGTCTGGCAAGGAGAATTTAAAAAAAAAAATGTCGAGTTAGGTTGCCTCAATAAAATCCTATTTCAACCCGATTTTCGAAAACCTGATAAAACACACACGATTTTGGGTTACTTTTCAACACTAATTCGATGAAAACCCGACCAACCTGACAAACCCGATTTGTTCGGTCGGATTAATTTGCACACCCCTACATCTGTGGGCGTTATTCTATGAAATTCCTTTGAACCCTTGACCTCAATGATGGGCCAAAGGATTTCGTAGCTCAACCCTTGGGGGTTCAGTTGTTATTGTTATGAACAAAATTGGTAGCATATTCTCAATTCCAAACCTTTGTAAAACAGAGTCCTAGAGTTAAATTCTAACTGGTTAAAAAAGTCATAACAAAGAAATAAAAAAGTACTAGAGTAAAATCATATTATAATCATCATAGGAAATCTATAAATAAAGTATTTTAAAGCTGCCCAAATTTTGAGTTAACTCTAATCTTCGGGAAGGAATTTGTCACATGGTTCTCCTTGGCAACGTACTAGAGGCCTTAACATGGATAAAACTTGGAGTTGTTTTCTTGCCTTTGTAGTTTTCCATTATCTTTCTTTTCCATTCTTGATACATCTAGGGGTTGTTGCAAAAGTGGGTTTTTTAGTGTGAAGTAGTGGAGTAAATTTATTTTTATTATTTTTTTTATGAAATGCCAACATTTTAATATTATATTTTGGGAGAGAAGATATAGATTCATTACTCCACTAATTAATGAAACTCATTTGAGAGAAAGAGAGATGGAGGGAAAGCATATAGTCAAGTCAAATCCTCGAAGAAATGAAAGACCATGTTGCTAGCTTTCTGATTTCTCTAAGTTGTGTTGTTTAGTGAACATAGGTAGCCTGATAAAACGGCCTCAATTGTTGTCCATTGTTAACATTTCATTTCTTTTGATCTAATTTTTTATGATTGTACAACTTAAACTTCTATTTCTCTTAGCAGAGAGTGAACCTTTCTGGCTGTCCTCAAATGACATCAGCTATTATGCTCCTGTCTGTGCTTCATTCTTCTTATATTATGGACCCAACATTGCAGAAGATTTTTAAAAGGTCTCTGACAAACCTTGAACGTCTTGACAAAGATCAATATCGATTATTACGGGGGTTGCCTCTATCATTGTCTTTTGAAGCTGTACAGGAGGTTAATATCTCCAAATGTCGAAGGCTGCATCTTGAATCTGCCATTGAGTGCTTCTCCAATTCATTTCCATCATTAAGATCAATAAAGGCAGCTTATCTTTTGAACATCAAGACAACCACTTTCTGTAAATTGGTACAGAAGTGCCCTCTGGTCTGTGAAGTTGACTTGTCTGTTGATATTTCCCCAGTCATACCAACATATGTGTCAATTGTATCTTCAAATCCAGCTCTAATGTCACAAGTATCAAACAAGTGTTTGGACATGATTTCTTATCATTCAATACCGTCACTGTCAAACATCACAAATCTCACCTTAGAGGGTCGAAGTGACATTCTTGGTGAGATATTTGTTTATAGTGCTTTTGACTAAGTAGTTCATGTTCTTTCAAAACACAGTTGACCATATTCAACAAATGAAATTGGAGTGATATTAATATTGTTTGAAATTGCTGTAATTAGGTTTAATGGAGAATATAAGATCTATTTGGTGAAACTTTAGTAAAGCTATATTTCAGACATGAATGTCTTAACTAGCCAATCTATTTACCATCTTAACGGGTTCAGCTGGGAGAATTGCATTGGACGTAGGGACTGTATTATCTTCTGAAGTTAATTTTGGCATATTTGTTAGATGGAATTAGCAAGTGCACCTTACTTTTGCAGTGCTGGTTATTAGTGGATTGAAAATACCATTCTGTGGACAACCTTGGTCAAGAAGTATCATCTTTTCAATATTATTATTTTAAACTTTTTCTACCTCGCCACTATTTTTTTTTAAACTTTTTTATATTATCAATCTTCGATGGGTATTTGTTGAAGCGCCAATTTGGTGTATGTTTGCACATATTGCATGTTTGAATTCATATGATTATATTGTTTTTGTTTTCTCCATGTGCCTGGCTCTTTATGTATCTTCTTGTTGACCACCTACTAACTTTTTCTCATAATTTTATGTCAGACTCAGATCTGGAGTTTATCTCCAACTTTTGTGTTTCCTTAGGTTTATTGAACATAAAGGGGTGTCTTTCAGTAACAGATGTTGGCATATCAAAGCTCATTTGCAGGTGGTTTTTTTTTAATTAATTAATTAATTTTTTTAAGTTTATTTGTTAATAAGAAACTATATTAAAACTAAAAAGAGATGGTTACAAAGTGGACTAGCTGACCACTGGGAAAGCAAAAACCTTGGGATATGTAACCACCCTGATAGGCCTCCAGTCAGGTTCACTTACGTTAGGTGCCATCAGAATAAGAAGAGAGGAGGGTAGAGTTGGGAATTATCCTTGTGAGGAAAGTTTATTTTTCTGTTATGAGCTGGAGCTGGGTAGGAGAGTTAGTTATCTTCCTAGGGAATTGTGCGGAGTTAGTTAGAGGATAAATGGGAGGAACCGAGAGAGAGAGGGGCAGCTAGCGAATTGTGTGAACTTTGAGAGATTCTATCTCTTGGGAGAGCTGGCAGGACTCGAATATCCTGCCTCCTAATAATCAAGAATAAAATTCCTTCCCAGAATGTTTTTACAACAGCATTTCCAGAATAATTTGCCACCCCATCTTCCAAAAAACTAGTTAACCATACCTAATGCAGTGTGTGAGGTGAGCTAGGAACTATCACACCCTATATAAAGACAATAGAAAAACATGTCTTGAACCTCAATATAAACTAGCCCCTTGGACAAAAATCTAACTATACACAAATCATCCCAAAAGTCCTTCCCAATCATGATAATGAAAAAAAAAAAAAAAAGAGACTATTGAAATTCATTTGCAAACTGATGCCCACAAGGATGCAGATGAAATGTGTCCCATAGACCAGCAGTGTCTTGTTCTCTTTTTGCAAAAATCTTATTGCTCCTCTCTATCCAACTTTCTTGTCCATTTGCAGGTGCAATAAACTACATTCTATTGTAGTTTGTGATACTTCTTTTGGTATGAGCTCAGTCCTTGCTCTGTGCTCTGGTACATTTGGTAATTCTACTGCTTATTATGGAAAGAGGGCCTCTAATCTTCAAACACTGCATATGGGCTGCTGCAAGGGTGAGTATTTCCTTGTTTTAAGTTTCTCTATTTGTTTAAATTTGTTGCTTCGGAACTTTTAAATTCTGTTTATAGAAGAAAGTGGGCAACTCTTTTCTTTTATGTTTATTGAAGTATTTTCTTTTGCTAGTGAAGGAATGTTATTTTTCTAATTTTCAAGATATTAATGGCCAAAAGGCCTAAATAAAATTCTGAATACAATTAGTGAAATCAGAGAACAAAATTAATTCTTTGTTGTTTATTACTGTTCCAACATGCGACATAGATAGACAGGTATCATGATAACTACTAAATCCTCCTAAAATCGCTCCCTAAGAATCAGAAAACTAAAAAACAACCAGCCAGATTACCCTGGCTGTACATGACACTTATTTTAAATTTTAAATTATAGCATAAACAAATAAAACTAATGCCTATCTGTAAGTTTTCAGCATCAACTATCCCCCTCAAGTTCTGTAGTATATATCCATCATCATCAACTGTCCCCCTAAAGTTGGGTAGTATATGTCCGTCATTCCCAGTGTGTTTGTCAACTCTTTAAAGCTCTGCCTTGGTAGATTTTTACTTAGGATGTCTGCTGCTTGCTGTCTTGTAGGCACATACAACACACAAATCACCCCATCCTCTATTTCTCCTCGATGAAGTATCAATCCACTTTCACATGCTTAGTCACGGTGTTCTATGTTATATGCAATACTTATGACAGCTTAACTATTGCAATACAATTGCAGGGGCACATTTGTTGCAATCTTTAATTCCTTTAGTATCCTCTCCAGCTATATAAGTTTGCAAATCCCATGTGCAATTGCCGTAAACTTGGCTTCAGCACTGCTCCTCTACAGATTATTTTTTGCTCCCCCATGTTACTAGATTCCCCCATACAAGGGTGCAATACCCAGAGGTTGATTTCCTATCTTCCATCGAAACAGCCCAATCAGCATTCATGAAAGCCTTTACTTTTTTGTCTTTATTTTTTCCAAAAGAAAGATCCTCGTTTAAGTGTCATCTTAAGATATCTCAAAATCCTATTTGATGACACTCACTACAATTGTTGTATTTAGCCTTGTGTGTTAGATATAAATGAGCTTCGTAACAAGCCTTGTACCTGCCCTTGTAAATTGGAATTCCATATTTGATTAGTCCTATCTTGTGATTCTCCTCCATTGGCATTTCTACATGCTTGCATCTTAACATGACAGTTTCCTTCAAGAGGTCAAGTGTGAACATCCGTTGAGAGATTGAGATTCATTTTTTGCTCCTAGCTAACTCTATTCCAAGAATGCTGTTAAAAGAGAGAAAAGAAACATAAAATAGATAAGAGAAGAGAAGATGAAAGTTGTTGTGTATTATTCATATGTGAGACTTACATATGTATAGTAGATAAATCAAAGTAAACTGGGAAATAATATCACTCACAATCATTACATATTTTCACCATTTATAATAGAATTATTGTAATCTAAAACTTTTATATAAGTTCTAATACTCTCCCTCAAGTTGGAGTATAGATACTTTTAATGCCCAACTTGGAAATAACGATTACAAATGTATATTTATTGACTATTTTCACCACAACATAAACTTCAGAGTTATTCAATTTCAGAATAATGATGAAGCTTCAAGAGGATTGACAAGAGAAGAGGTAGCCATCTCACTCAAACTTTTAGATAGGAAGCCCAACCAGCAAGAAAGTGAAATCGAAATTATAAGAGACGACGATTTCCGGTAAGAGGAGACATTTTCGACCACGAATCCTTGGTGAGATTGTAAGGTAGCGGTGATTTTTCTCGCTAGCTAGAGGTGATGAGGTCGTTTAACAGTAAAGAGGCTAGGTTTGGGATAAAAGTGAAGTTTGGACAAACTATAGAGATTTAGCTAAATTAGGGTGAAGTTTTGTAGTGACTAAAAAAGGGTTTTTGTATTTTCAAATACACTCTCAGAAAATCTCCAAAAAGCCCAAAAGTTTTCATAAAATTTGAAAAGACCCCTTGATCCAAGAAACACAAGTTTCACTGTGTAAGGACAAGATAGGCTGAGAGAGTGAGCTAGAAAACAAATAATTGACTGAAAGAAAGAACAATGAGAGACTGATTTTTTATTTTTTTAATTTAGTACAAACATTAGAGACTTAATAAAAGGAAATAGAGACTGAATATTTTTATTCATTATAAAAACAAAACCATTAGAGACTTAACATAAAAGAAAAAAGATTTTTTTTTGGGGAAAAATATTAAAGACTTAGAAGAAAAGAAAGATTGAATTTTTTTCTTTTTCCTTTTCATTTTTGAAAAATAAAATATTTTTTTTCTAAGAAACTCTAACCTTCTTTGATACCATGTTAAAAGAGAGAAAAGAAAATAAAATAGGTAGAGAAGAGAAGATGAAAGTTGTTGTATATTGTTGATATGCGAGACATACATATATATAGTAGATATATCAAAGTAAACTAGGAAGTAATATCACTCACAATCAATACATATTTTCACCACTTATAATAGAATTATTGTAATCTAAAACTTCCATATAGGTTCCAACAAATGCATCTCAAAGATCCTAGGTCTTTGATTTCAAAAACTCTTTTAACTTCTTTGAGTTTTCCCATCTCTTTTAGATTATCTCTTGTGAGTATTTTGTTGTCTACATAGACTATCAAGATAGTGATTCTCCCATCTTGTCAATGCTTGAAGAATAAAATGTGTTCTGTTTGGCTTGGCCAAATCCATAACTCCTCATTGTTTTTGTAAATAGATTGAACCATGCCTTTGGGAGATGTTTAAGGCTTTGATGTGATTTTTTAAGTTTATGAAACTTATGAGCATTTTAGCATCTTTAAAGCTAGGTGGTATATTTGTACACTTCATCTTCCAATTCTACATTCAAGAAGGCATTTTTTACATCCAGTTGCTGTAATGGCCATTCCAAGTTTGTTGCCGAGGATAAATGTTTTCCTATGGTATTGAGTTTTGGCCATGAGAGCGAATGTCTCCATATAATCTATCCTATATGTTTGAGCAAGAGTACATGAGCCAACTCCCTTTCTAAGAGAAATATGTAATTTGAGATCTTTAGAAACATGACTATTTATAAGCATTGAAGGTGTTTCTGGATTACTTAGGCTATTTAGTTGCTCAATTACTTTCGTTTCAAGCTCTTGACCATGACGAAAAGCGAGTGGCTGTTCTCCTTAAGGATTATTTCTCCTAGTATAAACTTTTAGCTCTTTTTGACTTGGTAGCGATTCTTATTTGGTGACAAAATAGCATTGATTGTTAAGAATTAGGCTTGGATATAGGTGGAGAGATGTGTTGAGAGAGAGAGGGAGAAAAGAATTTAAGGGAAAAATTTGTATGCATTCTATTGTAAAGAGGTATACATATATGTAGTACAATAAGGGGAAATAAAATAGGAAAGAGAGAATCAAATATGTATCTAATAGGAACACAATCCTAAATTCCTATATAGAGATTTAACACTCCCCCTCAAGTTGGAATATAGATATTCTCGATGCTCAACTTAGAACATAGATGAAGAAAAACTCCTTTATGAACTGCCTTGGTAAAAAGATCTCCAATTTGGTCTTCAGACTTAACATAAGGAGTGGTAATCTCTCCACTCATTACAGCCTCACGAACAAAGTGACAATCTATTTCAATGTATTTAGTTTTTTCATGAAAAACTGGATTGCTAGCAATATATGTTGCAGCTATATGATCACAAAACATTTTTTATGGCTTTTTGAAATCAATTCCAATCTCAGTTAAAAAATTCTTGACCCACATAATCTCACATACTGTATGAGCCATGGCACGATACTCTGCCTCTGCACTGGATCTTGCAACTACATTTTGTTTCTTGCTTCTCCAAATCACTAGATTGCCACCCTATAAAGGACAATATCCACTTGTGGACTTTCTATCATTTTTGGATCCAGCCCAATCAACATTAGAATAGCCAACAATGTCCAACTCTTTACCTTTCTTGTAAAGAATTCCTTTATCAACGGACTGTTTTAGATATCGTAGAATTCTACATACTGCCTCCCAATGGATTTTCTTCGGATTTTGCATATACTGACTAATTGCTCCTACTGCAAAAGTAATATCAGGTCTAGTGACAGTAAGATAAATCAACTTTCCCACAAGACTTCTATATCTTTTCTTATCTTCAAAATCTGGACTGCTATCACCATCCAATATTACATTAGGATCTATAGGGGTCTCACCGTTTGTGGTCATTTATCATTTATGTTGTTAAGGCCGTTTGTGGCCTTTTTACTTTGTTTTAGGTCGCTTGTGGCCTTTATTTTTGATCTTTTGTTGGATTGTATGTTTGGACTTTACGTCCTTCTTGTAATTCTTGGGGTATGCCCCTCGGATTTTTGTATATTATAATTTATTTGGATTTATATTACTAAGTAACTTTTCCAAAAAAAAAAATCCATAGGGGTCTCTATTGGCTTAGACCCTAACATACCCGTCTCCTCAAGTAAGTCTTGCACATACTTTCTCTAAGACAAAATGATATCTTCTTTACTCCTTAAAACTTCAATACCAAGAAAGTATCTGAGTTGTCCCAGGTCTTTTGTTTGAAAATGTGTCTTTAGCTGTCTTTTTACTTCTTCTATGCCATTAGAATCACTCCCAGTCACAATGATATCATCTACATACACCACAAGTATAACAATACCTGATCTTGTATGTTTAACAAACACTGAATGATCAGATTGACAACGGGAGAAGTTGATCGAAGCCAAAACGCCACTCAATTTTTCAAACCAGGCCCTAGGTGACTGCTTCAGACTGTAAATAGCCTTCTTTAACTTACAAACAGAGGTGGTTAACTCCCCTTAAGCAACAAATCCAGTTGGTTGCTCCATATAAACCTCCTCGTGTAAATCACCATACAAGAAGGCATTTTTGACATCTAGCTGGAAGAGGGGTCAGCCAAAGAACACAACGAGAGAAATGAGAATGCGGACTGAATTGAGCCTGGCAACGGGAGAAAAAGTCTCAACATAGTCAACACCATAAGTTTGAGTGTACCCTTTAGCAACAAGACGGGCTTTTAAGCGTTCAATAGTACCATCATGATGATATTTGATAACAAAGACCCAACGACAACCGACCACTTTTTTACCATCTGATAATTTTTGTAACTCCCATGTACCACGATTATAGAGAGCTGACATCTCATCTTCCATAGCTTTCCTCCAGCCAGAATGAGCCATAGCTTCCTGGTAATTTTTAGGAATAGAAACCACAGACAAACTCAAAGCAAAAGAACGAGCAGACAATGATAAGACATTAAAGGAGACAAACTGAGAGATAGGATACCTATGAGAATTTCTAGTACCTTTGCGAAGAGCAATAGGGAGATCAAGATCGGAATACTCATTTGTAGGAGGAGTCGGATTTGGAGTAGAAGCAGATGCTTGAGTGACGGGCAGATCAGTAAGCGGTAAATCATCTTGTGAAGCACTGGATTGATGTGGCTTTCTCCTAGAATAAACTAGGAGTGGTGGAGTAGAGGGACACGGTAGAACTGACACCGGTATTGGAGGATCAACTAGACCAGTATCAAGTCTAGTACCACTCGATGAAAAATATGGTGTGGACTTAAAAAAGGTGACATCTGCACTGACAAAAGTTTTTCTCGAGAAAGGGTCAAGACATTTGTAACCTTTCTGAGTTCTAGAATACCCAAGAAAAATACATTTGGTGGACTGAGGAGATAGTTTATCAGAAACCCTATGAAGATGGACAAAACAAACACAACAAAAAATATGAGGAGGAAGAGGAAAAGCAGGCTGATTAGGGAATAAGATGGAGTATGGAGACTGAAAATGTAGAACAGAAGAAGGAACCCGATTAATGAGGTAGCAGGCGGTAAGTAAGGCTTCCCCCCAATATTTTGATGGGACTTTCATATGAAATAACAGAGTTCGAGCCATATCTAACAAATGTCTATTTTTTCGCTCAGCAACTCCATTCTGCTGAGGGGTATAAGCACATGATGTTTGATGTAAGATCCCATTAGTGCTACAAAAAATAGATAATGAGGAAGAAGTATATTCTAAAGCATTATCAGAATGTAAAACTTTAATAGAAATACCAAACTAAGTCTTTTTCTCATTGTAAAACATTTGAAACATATTAGGGACCTCAGCGCGATCTTTTAACAGATACAACCAAGTAACTCTAGAATGATCATCCACAAAGGATACAAAATATTTAAACCCATGACTGTTGGTAACTCGACAAAGACCCCATACATCTGAATGAACCAAATCAAACGGTTGGTCACTAATTTTATTGACTCGACTACGAAATGAAAAACGAGAATGTTTACCTAACTGATAAAACTCACATTCAATTTGAGTTGGACTAGAAAAACTCATATGCTGAAGCAATTTATTTGAAGGGTGATCTAAACGATAATGCCATTATTCTGGAGAGACAGAAGAAGCTAGAGCTGTATGAGAGGACGAAAGTGCTTCAAACAAGTGATAAACGCCATTCTTTTCATGCCCGCCACCAATCATCTTCCCTTTACCAAGATCCTGAAAAATACAATAGGATGGAAAAAAAGTGACTGAGCAATTTAAATTCTTAGTTAATTGGCTAACAGATAAAAGATTAATAGGAAATCTAGGAATATATAACACCGAAGATAAATGAAAACTAGATGTACGAATAGTTCCAGACCCTTGTACTTGGGTTTTAGAACCATCAGCAAGAACGACTGATGACTGTTTGTTAGAAGGGATAAATGAACTAAAAAGAGAACATTACCAGTCATATGAGAAGAGGCTCCAGAGTCGATAATCCAATGATGTGGGTACGAAGAAGAAAATAAGGCAGTGGATCTACCTGTTTGGACTAAGGAAGCGGAAGGCTCAGTGGTTGGTTGACCTTTAGATTTATGAGCAGACTGCGCAGAAGGTGGAGTATGAGAGTTAGATGAATTACCAACGGAAAGACGCTCCTCAGCTTTGATTTGCCCATTCAGGTTTTCCAAACTTATCCCAACACTTTTCTGAAGGATGATTAAGTCTACCACAATGAGAACAAGGAACTCTTCCACCTCGACCTCTAACACCTCCTCTACTCCGTCCAGAAAAGAATCCTCTGCCTCGACTACCGGACACAACTAAGGCAGAAGCTTCCTGATTATGTTGAGAGGTGGGTAACCGTTGGAGTCGAGCATATGCAGTTTTAAGACTTGGGAGATCTTTCTCAGTCAAGATACTATTCTTAGCACTTTCATAGACAGGATTTAAGTTAGATAGGAACTTGACAACAAATAATTCTTTGCGTTGTTTACGTAATGTCTCAACATCAGTAGTAACAGGATGATAAGAGTTAAGCTCACCCATTAATCCTTCGATTTCTCCTAAATATTCACTTAACGTTCTATCACCTTGCTGACAAGAAAATAGAGTAGAGTAAACATAAAAAATGTGAGTGACATTTTGAGATCTGCCAAACCTGTCTTGAAGTGAATTCCACAACTCTTTGGTAGTATGAACCCACATCAGAGTTGCCGCAAGTGATGACTCCATACTATTCCACAACCATGTAGTAATCAAATTGTCTTCCTGAATCCATTTAGCATACTCCTTTGAATCAGACAATGGAGGATCTTGTGTAAGATAATTATGTTTCTCTTAGCCAATCAAGTTTTTGGTTATTGCTTTGGCCCATAACTTGTAATCGTAATCATTCAATTTTACGGCTGTGATAGAACCACCAACTCCAGGAGGATTAAAGGACGGTTGAGAGGCCATGAAAACCCAAACACAATTTTTCTTCCAAACAGATCCACCACACAGAAAGAATTTTCAAGAAAAAAAACTGAATTATGTGCTGTCTGTAAACAGTAATTTCGGTAAACAGTATTCATTGTGAACAGTAACATGGTGAACAGTATAATGATGAACAGTAACTATTTTATTATTTTTTTTATTTTTTTTTTAAGGGGTGATGGAAGATTAAATTGGGATAAAGTAAGTTGATGGTGGTGGTAGGTTTAGGATTTATGGGTTGAACAAAAATTAAAAGATAAATAGTATAAGAGGGGATCAAAACCACGCTCTGATACCATGTTGAGAGAGAGAGAGGGAGAAAAGAATTTATGGGAAAAATTTGTATGTATTCTATTGTAAAGAGGTATACATATATATAATACAATAAGGGGAAATAAAATAGGAAAGAGAGAATCAAATATGTATCTAATAGGAACATAATCCTAAATTCCTATATAGAGATTTAACAGGTTACTTAGGCTAGGTAGAGAGGCGCAATAGCCAGTGGCATTTTTTCCCAAAACTAATCTTCATGTGTCATCTCCTCGGAAGAGGTGTGAGGGGAACAAGGTTTACTCACAAAAGGTGACATCTTTGGAAACATAAAAATTCTTGGTCTTTGGTGAATAACAATGGTAGCCTTTTTGGCTAGGAGAGTATCCTAATAACACTGTTTTAAGGACCCTGGGATCCAATGCTGGGTTGCTGAGGATATATTATCAGAACTATTCTATTTGCATGCATTAAAGTTTTGAAAAATATGGCAAACAATGGATTTGGGCTTTTAAAAATTTTGTACGTGGATGCCTAAGATCTCTTATAGATATTAATGGCAAACAATGGATTTAGGCTTTTAAAAATTTTGTATGTGGATGCCTATGATGTCTTATAGATATATTAATCAATGGATTTAATGTTACCTCTATGAAGCTTTTGCACCAATAGATATTCCTCACTATTTTCACGTCACGATCTTGAGGGTGGTTAGACATCTATCTTTGTGTTGATCAACCAACTATTGCATGAACAACCTTTGTCACAAGCTTCATACTCCTCTCTTGGACTTTGCAAAAAATTGGCCTCCCTTAGTTACTCTTTTAAAATTCAATTACCTCTTATTTTTCATACGAGGGTGCTGTGGTAATTGTTTCTTAGTTTGTTAGGGGTGCATAGTTGGAATTCAGTTGTGCTTAGTGATTTGGGCTAGTTAGTTATGTTGGTTTGTTATTCTGTTTTTGGCAGAGGGGAATAAAAAGGGGAAGGGGTGAGTGTAGAGACTAGAGTATAGTTTTTTTATTCTTGCTGAGCCGGACTCGAGGGGAGAGTTCTAGGTCTCTCGAATACCTTTGTACTCTAAAAATCAATACAAAACAGAATTTCTATTAGGGGTGGGAATTTTTGACACGACCCACGAACTTGACATGACACGACACGACACGATACGATACGCAAATTAGCGGGTTTGGGTTTGTCTTAATCGTATTTGGGTCGTGTTTGAGTTGAAATTTTTAACCTGTTTAATAATCGGGTCGTGTTTGGTTGAGGGTTTGAACCCGTGACACGAACCCGTCTAATGACACAAACCCGTATAATGACACGAACCCGTATAATGACATGAATCCGTTTAGTGACACGAACCCGTATAATGACACGAAACCGTTTAATGACCCGTATAACCCGAATAAAACATAATATTATAAACACACGAATTGACAATTTGACACGATTAAATTTGGAATCGGTTAAATTACAAACACAAGTCAAAAATTAATTTGAATTTTAAACTACTAAAGAGTCAACGAGATAACATGGATTTTTTTCTAAATTTAAATTATATTTAAAGTTTGTATAGAACTTGGTGTTTAGTAGACTATTTATCGTGTTATGGAATGAAGTTTGTTTGAGACTTGGTATTTATTGGACTATTTATTGTGTTGTGGATTGAAGTTTGTATGGGACTTGGTATTTAATAGACTCTTTATTGTATTTTGTGAATTGAAGTTTGTTTGAGGCTTGAAATTTAGTGAACTATTTATTATGTTGTGGATTGAAGTTTGTATAAGACTTGATATCTAAAGGACTCTTTACTGTGTTGTGGATTGAAGTTTGTATGCGACTTGGTATTTAATGGGCTTCTTATTGTGTAGTGGATGGATTTTGAATAGTTGATTATTGTTATTTAAAAAAAAAAGGTTGAAAATTGTAATGTGTATTCGTGTTATAATCGTGTTTTAATTATTTAAACGTGTCATAATCGTGTCAAAATATTTAAATGTGTCAAAATCGTGTAAACGTATTATAATGGTGTCAAAATATTTAAATGTGTCATAATCGTGTCAAATCATTTAAACGTGTCATAATCGTGTTAAACGGGTTATATTCGTGTCAAACCCGAAAATCTGTTTATTATTCGTGTTAGCGTGTCGAGTCGTGTTACCTGTTTAATAATCGTGTTCGTGTTGGGTGTTTTTGTCACGAATAATAAATGGGTCGTGTTCGGGTTGGATCAATTTTTATCGTATCATAGCTCGAAATGACACGAACACGACCAGTGAACCCGTATTCCCACTCCTAATTTCTACCTTTATTTCTTCACTAGTCCTATCTCATACATATCATTTTGAGCTTATTTCTTTGTGGTCTCTCTTTCTTGTGCTCTTTGTGACAATTCTTGAGGGGAAAGGAGCTTTTATTAAAATATATTTCTTGTAGATTGCTGTAATAGAAGATTTTATGGAGAGCTCCCAGAGTCTAGTTTATGATTGCACTTGTTTCTTCTCTATCTTTCATTTTTATATATATTTTTTTCTTTCCCTTCGTTTTTAAAAATGGATTGAAGATTCATGACAGCTAAAGATGTAATGGGAACTACATTTTTGACTCATCATTTTTTTTCCAGGTGTTGATGAAACATCTCTCACAGAGCTCATTTCTCAAACAGTAAAGCTGAAGAGTCTTTGCTTGAGGGACACTCACCTAGTAGACGCTGCTCTTTATAATTTCTCAAGTTCTTCCTTGGAGATGCTTGATGTTTCTAATACTATGGTTAGTCATGAGATTTTTGAAACTCGGTGTCTTTAACCTAAGAGGCTTGCTAGAAGTAATTTCTTTCTGCATATCAAATATGGAAAAAATTGCTTGGTAGATTGTTTTCAGGTATCAGTTGGAATCTGAGAATGAACAAATGGAAATTTGATTGTAACTAAAGATTTTTATATACCTCTGTAATTTGAAAAAAAAAAATTATCTTCGCCTTGCCTTGAAATGGGTAAAATCTACAAAATACTGATGCAGAACATCATGGAGATTTTACTTTGTGTTTCAATATTCTCGGGATTTATTCCCTGCTTGGTTATTTCCTTTTCTTGGACTAGGATTTCCGATTTGGTTAGATTTCTATTTCCTAATTGGTATTGCTTTCCTATTTTGGACTTGGCCACTATATGTAAGGGTCAAATTAATTTTGTGGTTCAAACTTTTTTATGAATGAATATTTGATGTTTCACTAATATTTCTCTCCCTCATATCTGTCAAAATGTTTTCCCTAGTCTTTCACCATAATGATTTTGATACATCTTAGCTTAGGGTTAGATTCTCAGTTTTTCTGATAGTTCCTCTGAATTAAGTCGATCTTTTCTGCTTGTATAAACTGAAGAATTACACAAATGTGTTTTCTATGCATTATTGATCTATCTAGTTAGGTCATTTGCACATAGAACTTAATAAGATGCTCCAAATATGAAATGGATTTGTTTATGGTGCTTAGAGGAAGTTAGGCTGGTATTCAACACTATGAAGCAATGTGGGGACAAAAAGCATAAACTGGAATATCCTTGTCATTGTAATTACAACTAAGGCTTGTGCTGTAGAAATGGAACAATGCAGTTTTGTTTGACAGAGAAGAAATTGTGCTTAAATTGCAGATATCTGGATTGGCTTTAACTCATATTGTCCGTGGAAATTCTGGTTTGAAGCATCTAAATGCAAGAGGATGTAAAAATTTGTTTCAACAAGAAAGTTATGTTGGAGGGACAGAGTTTCCTTTCTCACATCCGTGGGAGCTGTTTACCGAGTTAGCCCGGAAATGCAAATTAGAAGAAATTTCCTCTGGATGGGGGTTCTCTAACGTCTCTCTGGAATTTCTTAAACCTGCACTCATGTCGCTACAGTCAATTACAGTGGGTTTGGGTGGATCATTAGGTGAAGAGGTGCTGAGACTACTACCTATGACTTGTCCAATGCTAGAGTCAGTTTCTCTTCATTTTCAGGTATTACTTCCTCGTCGATAAGAGAGACCAATTTTATATCCTATGGCAACTTTATGGGTGCTACCTATTTTATGTCCTATGCCGCATGGAATACAGTGTCATAAATTTGGAATCCATACATGCTTCCTCTTTTGGATAACTACACTAATCATAGAATCATGCAACTGTTATGATCTCCTTTTAGATTGTATGACCTTTAACCTTGATGCAAACAAATGGAAGGCAACACATTGTCATAGGAACTTGGTGAAAACTGAGTGAACAGCTAATATAAGCATTTGGCAAGATTATGACTTGGAACTTGCCTAATGAGATGGAATAACCACTATAGCTTTTGCATTTTCTAAATGAGTGATACTGTACTTCCCGAGTTTATATCCCAATCTCTCCATCCCAAGTGATGTGGCAAGCCATATCATCTTCCACATTAATTTATAGTCTACATGTCAATCTTAAAACATGCCACATCACTTGAAATACAATATTTGGATACAAACTTGCAAGACAAATAATCATTCCTTCCGAATATTTGTGTTAGAGGCATGTTGGTGTATTTCTTCAAATATGTGCTTGGCCTTTCACATTTGTTATTGGTCCAATTCAAATATAAGCAAACTTCATTTTTGATACTGACTCTTTAATATCACGTCATGTACTGCCATGTTCTGGACCAAATGAAGAACTGAACGTTGGAACCTCAAAATTTTGCAAGATGGATGATAAATCTATCTTAGGTGGCATGCCTAGGTTTTCCTCTTTTTCATTTATTTATTTTTGCTGTTATTTTCATTATTCCTCCTCCTTATTCTCTGTCTTCATCTATTGGAGTTGTGGTAACTTATGCCAAAACTTAAAAGATTTTAGATCTATGGGTGGTCTGAGTAAAATTTCTATTGTTGAATTTTGAATGTTGAACTGAATTCTGTCAATATATTGATGGAAAACAATCTCTTACTCACCAATGATCCGATGATAATAGTCACTTGAATGAAACAATTTGACATATAGGTATATATATCCTTGAGAGTGCTTATTGGGGAACTTCTCTTGTCCCTTTTCCGATGCAAGAGAAGTAGCATACCTTACTGATTCTCCTGGGAAATATGTATGTCTTATAACATCTTTTTTATTATTGAGACTTTTATGAGGTTTTGAAATGAGTTGTTGATGTTTGTTAGTTTTAGATGCTTCTTTCACTTGTTTTACTTCTTTAGAGGGGAAGAATTTTATAACATGATTTCTAACATTTGGAGCCAAATGAAATTTTAGAGTGAGATACGTCTTCTTGTTGATACTTGTTGGAGGTGACTTCTGCGTTCCCTATACGTTTAGAATGTTTTTACCTTGCAACAAAGTTTTTTCACTTTGATTTGAGAGTAATGATTTCTGTGGTTTACAGGTGATATCTGATTCTATTATGGATAGCATTATGGCCTCGTTAAAGCAACTGCGAGCTTTGGCTTTATGCCATTGTCTTGGTGATATATCAATATCAAGCTTCAAGTTATCTTTGCCAAATTTGAGAAAATTAAGACTTGAAAGAGTAACTCCTTGGATGACCAACAATGATTTGATAATCTTGACACAGAACTGTGCAAACTTGGTTGAGCTTTTGTTGCTAGGATGCACTCTTCTTAATTCAGGTCAACAATTATCATTTTTTAGAGCACTCCATTTACATTTGCCTATTCCTTGCATGTAATAAAAATTTTCTTTGTTCTTGTGCTTCGTCAGCTGAATTCTGAATAAAATTTGAAGCTAACAAACGTTTGATGTAGCCATTTATTGGTGGTTTCCTTCCACTGATGCGCCATAATGGCTATTTCTTTTTTTTTTTATCTGTTTATCTGTTCATTAGTTTTTACAAGAGCAAATTAGTGGACCAAAATTTTTTTTATTGTTTGATGGCTGAAAATAAATGATATAGGATAGGAATATTTAAATTTAGGATTATTGAGGTTATTTTTGTCATTTGTTTATTTTAGGTTTAAATCGATTTTGGGATTTTATTATTTAGGGATTTTTATTTAATTAGCGATTTTTGACTTCTCCTAATCAAATCAATTTCCGAATTTGATATGATTCTATTTTCCTATTTTTATGGTTTTATTTCCAATTTGTATTACGGTTAGACTAGTATAAACTAAGTGTTTTAGTTATTTGAGCTCTTAGGCTTGTTATGAATAATTATTGAAGAATAATGTTGGTTTATCTTCCGAATTGGTGTTGGTTTCTTGTCTATTTTCTCATAGTGTTCTTTCTTGAATTTTTGTTTGATTTCCGTGACGGTTCTCATCGGTAAACTTGTAACGATATAGGATATTTTTGACATACATACAATGTTGAGTATGTTAAATGATTGTTGTTTAAGTTCTCTCTTCTACTAGGATTTATTTTTATTTCTATTTTGGTAGTAGCATTTCCTTGGATTAGCCACTGTATTTTAGGGTTGATGTCATTCTGAAACTTAGCCATGCGTGTGGATTGAATATTGAGTTATCCAGTTTCTTACCTTCTTAATTTTTCCTTTGCTGTCTCTAGTCTTTTTCCCTTGTGTCTTCCCCTTCTTCCCTATACTTCGTCAAAGTTTCTAATTTGAGTTCTCCACCACTAAGAGTATAAATGTTGGAATTAATTCCTATGAAATAAATTGATCTCTTTAACAATCTCAATTAGTGCATAGTTGGTTAGCATGTGGCTGTTCTCTCGGGTAGAATTCCTAGAGCTCTAGAGTTTTATAACCTACTAGGAAAGAAAGAGGAAAAAATTGAAGGGTGAAAGAGAGTCTTACATTCTAGAGTGGTAGGCTTACTTTATCGCAGTTGGTGTTATGGAGGGGGTAGCTTTGGGGGGGTTCATGGGGTGTGTATCAACAACGGCACATTTAGGAGGAAGCCAAGTTTTGGTCATTATTCCTGCACCTTCAGTTGTAGGAAACATCCGTGGAAAAATAGTTGGGGAAGAATTTAAGGTCTCATCTATGCATGAACGCATTGCTAAAATGCTTTGATATTCTGATGACTTCATAGCCTTACCAAGTGGTTTGGTATCTTGGAAGAAATCTTTCAAATAACCTTCTGGGCCCAACTAAATATCCATCATAAACACATAGGGTTGTTGAATATTAATAATTTCTTTGATGGTCTGTTATTTTTTAATCAAGATGTGGAACAGAATTTCATTTCACAGTCGGTGTGACAAATCCTTGCCATTGCTTCAACTGCTGATGAGTTGATTGATATATTACAAGCAGTGGTCCATGATCCTGATCGAGCAACAACTCAAATAGATTAGTTTATCCTAATCCAACAACAGCTCAAATAGACTGGTTTATGGAAGGTGGTAAAAAGAATAAACTAGATTTGACACTGCGTTTATAGCTTTCATTGTCTCAGGTTTTATTCACTTCATTTTGTTATTCTTTCTTTTAATTATATTTGCTTAAGCTCTTTCAGGTTGTTTCCTTTCAATAACTAACGCCTTAGGTGGTATTTTCTATACTTTACTTTCATACATTTAGACATCGAGGACAATGTCTCAATCTGGTTGAGGGGAGGGAATGGTTGATATTATTAAAAAGAAAATAATGGTAACAAAACTAGTAAACAAATCTAATAGATTAAGAATGACAGAGTAAAGAGTTCATTTTTGAACTCGTGAGATGCATTATAAATCTATCAGATTAAGAATGGCAGAGTAAGGAGTAAATGTTTGAACTTTTGCTATGCATTCTAGCTGACTTCTTATTATTTTGTTTTGATTTTTGAGATGCATTTCGTGCATAGTTGTTTAATGCATGTATTCTGGGTAATTCTTGTATAAATGAGTTTACTTTTCTATCTAGGTATGAGTTCAAAACTATGTGGTTTGAGTCACTTTTTTCTATCTAGGATACTAAAAAATGACTTCCAAAATTATTTTTGAGCATAATACTAGGCTTTGTGGTGAGATGGATGATTCAATGTATATAGCCAACATAATTCCCATGTTTAAGTATACATTTTTCTAATCTGACATATCTTTTTTGAGTGAGGGCATTGATCTTTTGAATTGGTTAATTTTTGTTTAGAATGTCATTATCCGGATTGAGGAATGATTTGGTTGTTTAGCTGAAGGACGATTTCAAAAAAAAGAAAGGAAAAAGAGAGAGAGAGAGAGAGAGAGTCAATTCAGTCTAATAAAGTTTTCATTCAACTTTAGAAGACAAGTTTTTAAGAAGCAGTTTTTCTCACCAGGCTCCATTGGTATTATTCTCATAAAGATGTTTGATGAAGTTGGTGTTTGGCAAGAATGGTTGAATTCTAAATAGCTGATTTTCTTATCATTGGATTATGTTAGTTTGTGTGAGAGGGGCTTCCACTCCACTCCAAGTGTTTGCAATCTTGGCATTGCTTTCTAAGTCATTTGGGAACATAGAAGCTAAACAGGATAAGTCATAGAGACAAGCCCGGAGATATATGGAGTTGCCACCCTGGAATAACCACAGGAAAATTGAGAGATGACAAATCAATTTCTCGCTTTTGGACTTAAACTGCCTTCACTCTTTCATAGATGGGTTCGAGAAGTTAGGTACGGACCTTCGATTTACTCGGACAAAGTTTAGTCTCCACTAGGTTCTATTGAGTTTGATGTTTTAAACTATTGATGTTGTCCATCTTGATCCTTACTCCATTTTTCCACACAGCCAATTTTATATTTTTATTACATTTGGGGTGTCAACAATTCATATACATACAAGAAAGGGGAGAGGAGAACAGAATTACACTTTTCGACAAACATGGGGGAAGGGAATGGGGATTACATCACTTTGAAATAATGCATAATATAAAATTAAAGACATGGAGTTCAAAGGGGGAGTGAAGCCGAGTCAAGACTTCAAAAATAGACACATGATGATAAGTAAGAGAAATAAAGCAAATAAATGAGAGAGGTTCTCTAGACAAATCCAAATGCTTCACCACAAAATCTGTTGGAAAGAAGAAATCTTGAGCTTTAAAATGACATGTCACATGCATCCAGTTTCGTCCTACGTCATTCCCAGTTTTATTCCAAAGTTGCCCCTAAAACTAGTTCTTGTGTCCAAGAGAGCGTGGTAGCAATTTGCATTCCGTTGGCAATTACATTTGTATCTAGGCTGAGGAACACTTGTGTATCACTCGTGTATCACTTGTGCATTCCTTGTGTGTATTATATGGTTTGGTTGACCTGGATCATGCAAAAGAAATAAAACAAGTATCAAACTGGCATAAGCCAAATAATTATGCTAAAATACTATAAAAAGCTTTACAATATTGAAAAATAGCATGAAATGCTTAAAGTGTATCTTCATGCATTTATCACATATTCATCTTTTAAGGTTTTATAACTATACCTATAATGGTTATTATAAACTAGATAAAACAAATGATTTTCTTAATCTTTGGTCAAATAATGTACACAACACCTCTATTCATAGGTGACATAAGACATAAAAATAGGAAGTGATTAATCACTAAATCTAATTCTAAATTTAAACTTTCCTATTATGTAGTATTGGCTAATTCTAAATATTTGCAGTTGTGATATCCCAACTAGTTCGGCCTTATCCTGGCGGAATTATCCTCTTCCCTTTCCCAACATGCCCCCTCAAGCTGGCTTGAATATGTCCTCCATGGCCAGCTTGCTTATTAAGTAGTCGAGCTGCCTCTTGTGTAGTCCCTTTGTAAGAATGTCTGCAATCTGCTCTGCATTGGGTATAAAAGACATGCAGATCAGTCCCTTCTCAATCTTCTCTTTGATAAAGTGCTTGTCGACTTCCACATATTTAGTTCTGTCATGAAGAATAGGATTATGAGCAATTGCAATTGCTGCCTTATTGTCACAATACACTTTCATTGGTGATGTACTCAGAATTTTTAAGTTATCTAGTAACCTCCTGATCCACAAAGCATCACAAATTCCATGAACTATTGATCTAAATTCAGCTTCAGCACTACTTCTGGCCACAACGTTTTTGTTTTTACTCCGCCAAGTAACCAAATTTCCTCCAACAAAGGTACAGTAGCTAGAGGTAGATTTTCTATTATTGATGCTTCCAGCCCAATCCGCATTTGTATATACTTACACTTGAAGATGCCCTTGTTTTTTAAATAGCAGGCCTTTACCAGGAGTTCCTTTTAGATACTGTAGGATCTTGTATGTTGTTTCAAAGTGCTCCTATCCTGGTGAATGCATGAATTGGCTGACTCTACTTATTGCAAATGCTACGTCAAGACGTGTGTGAGATAAGTAGATAGTCTTCCAATAAGTCTTTGAAATTGGTCTATATTCACTACATCTTCAATTCTAGCATGATGTCGCTTTAAGTTGGGCTCAATTGGTGTTTCAGTAGGTTTACAACCAAGCAAGCCTATTTCACAAAGTAAGTCAAGCGTGTTCTTGCGTTGAGTGACAAAAATACCCTCGTTGGACCTAGCGAACTCCATTCCGAGAAAATATTTCAGTGCATCCAGGTCTTTTATCTTGAAATCTTTTGCAACTCTCCTCTTCAATCTTTCTAATTCAACCCTATCATCACCTGTTAGAATTATGTCATCTACATAAACAATCAAGATAGCTATTGTACCTTCTCTTGAATGTCTATAGAACATAGTGTGGTCTGCTTGGCTTTGATAGTATCCATGGTTTTTTACAACCTTCCCAAAGCGTTCAAACCATGCCCTTGGGGATTGTTGGAGGCCATAAGGGATTTATTTAATTTGCAAACTTTATCTACACCAAACTTCTTCTCAAAACCTGGAGGTAGACTCATATAGACTTCTTCTAAATCTTTGTTTAAGATGGCATTTTTTTACGTCTAATTGATGTAATGGCCAGCTTTAATTCATGGCCAAGGATAGTAAAACCCGAGTTGAGTTCATCTTGGCAATCGGGGCAAGGTTTCTTGATAGTCAATCTGGTCGGATTCCATTAGAAATAGTAAATTATTTAGTCTGAGAAATGAAGGAAATCTGTAGTTTATAGCAACCAAGCTAACAGAATTATAGAAGAACAATGGGAGAAAAATAGGGCAGCATGTTTTATTAGCAAAAATATTCACAGAACAAAGTTGATAGCCTTTCGAGAGGGCTATCTCTCTCCCAAATCTGATCTTAAACAAAACCACCCCTCGCTCTCCCTTCCCACACTATTTAGCCTCTTTTCCAAACTAACTCCAGCTCACATCCTCCAACAAAACAACCAAAACTGTTACGGCCCCTAAAACAGCCAGATGGCCAACTATACTAAATTCCCTTTTTTAGCCCTCCTAGAATATGTATACACAATGGGGGGCTTATCATTACCATGAGGCCAAGAAGCACCCTGTCCTCAAGGTGAAAATCTGGAAATTGTTTGCGAATGGTTTCCGATGATTCCCAAGAAGCTTCAAAGGGTGGAAGACCCTTCCATTTGACTAACACTTCCATATGAGGTCCCTCCAAAGACTGGCGCATCCCCAAAATCTGTTCAGGTTCAACTAGCCACTCCAACTCAGCATCTAAATTAGAAGGAACTGGTTGACAAGTCAGACCTATGCCAAGAGCTTTGCGGAGTTGGGAGACATGAAAAACTGGGTGTATAGCAGTAGTGGAAGGAAGATCCAATCTGTAAGCCACTCGTCCAGTACGTTGCAACACCTGATAGGGGCCAAAGAAGCGTGGTGATAGTTTCTCATTAACCTTTTGAGCCAGCGAACGAAGGCGGTAAGGTCGAAGCTTCAGATAGACCAGGTCACCTACAGCAAACTGCAACTCACGACGGTGAACATCAGTAGTGGCCTTCATTTTAGCTTGGCTCGAGCCAGGTGGTATTTCAATTCATCAATGATGGCATCACGGTCCCTCAATTATTGTTCCACAGAGGAATTGGTTGTGGGGTTGTGACCATATCGAACCAATGGTGGTGGGGAACGACCATAGACAATGCGGAAAGGAGTTGTATTAATGGAGCTGTGAAAATTAGTGTTCTACCAAAATTCTGCCAAGGAAGCCATTGACTCCATTGACGGGGCTTGTCATAGCAAAAACAGCGGAGATAAGTTTCTAGACAGCGGTTAACTACCTCGGATTGGCCATCTGTTTGAGGATGGTAAGCAATACTCCGCTTAAGGCTGGTACCTTGTAAACGGAACAATTCTGTCCAAAAATGGCTAAGGAAAACTTTGTCACGGTTTGGGACAATTGAGCGAGGAAATCCATGTAATCAAACTATTTTACGAACAAACATGGCAGTCATTGATTGAGCTGAAAAAGGGTGACGTAAAGGGTAAAAATGAGCGTACTTGCTCAAGCGATCCACCACAACAAGAATGGCATCGAAGCCATTAGACTTTGGAAGGCCTTCAACGAAATCCATCGTGATGTCCACCCAAATCAATGTAGGAATAGATAGGGGTTGCAATAAACTAGCAGGAGAAAGAGCCAAGTTCTTATTTTGTTGACAAATTGGGCATTCTTCCACCATTTTCTTCACAGCAGCTTTCATTCCCCTCCAGTAAAACTCACTGGAAATCCTTTTGTAAGTACGCAAGAAACTAGAATGTCTAGTAAAACTCATTCAATACAAATGGGGATCTGCATTAATTTGAGGCTCAAGAGCCTGAATATCCAGCACATGCGGTAGAGAAAGAGAAGCTAGTCCCATATTGGACTCCAATCTAGACAATGCATCTGCAGCTTTATTCTCTAATCTTGGTTTATATTGTATTTCAAAATCATAGCCCAAAAGCTTTGTCAACCAATGTTGGTAATCTGGTTGAATTAACCGCTGCTCCAATAAATACTTAAAGGCTTTTTGGTTAGTCCGTACGATAAAGTGCCGTCCTAAAAGGTATTACCTTCACTTCTGGATAGCCAACACAATGGCCGTGAGTTCATGCTCATAGATGGCCTTAAGGCGTGATTTTTTTGAGAGCACTTGGCTAAAGTAGGCAATTGGTCTTTGTGATTGCATTAGCACAGCCCCCAACCAACTCCCTGAAGCATCAGACTTGATCACAAAAGGTTTGGTGAAGTCAGGCAAAGCTAAAACCGGAACCGTGGCCATGGCTAACTTTAGTTGTTGGAAGGCTTTCTCTCCTATCTCAGTCCAAGAAAAAGCATCTTTTTTAAGTTGCTGAGTTAGGGGCCAAGATATAGCACCATAATTGACCACAAAACGACGGTAATATCCAGTGAGTCCTAAAAATCCACGCAATTCCCTTGAGGAACGAGGAGAAGGCCACGATAGCATGGCTTGAATTTTGTATGGATCGGTAGAAACCTCATCAGCAGAAATTAAATGGCCTAAATACTCCACCCGATTTGTAGCAAACTGACACTTCGGAGTTTACATATAATTTGTGTTGAGCTAAGGTAGAGAAAACCAAGTCAAGATGCTTTACATGGGTGGAGAGATCATTGCTGTAAACCAATATATCATCAAAGAAGACTAGAACACATTTGCGGAGAAGGTCACGAAACACTCGGTTCATAAGAGATTGAAAGCTAGCCGGGGCATTTGTGAGCCCAAAAGGCATAACAAGGAACTCATAGTGTCCTTCATGCGTCCTAAATGCTGTTTTGTGAATATCTTCCTTTCTAACTCGAATTTGATGATATCCAGATTTCAAATCCAGTTTAGAAAACATTGATGCACCATGCAGTTCATCCAACAGCTCATCAATTACTGGTATTGGAAATTTGTCAAGTATCGTGACTTTATTTAGTGCTCGATAATCTACACAGAAACGCCAGCTCCCATCTTTCTTTTTCACCAGTAACACGGGGCTTGAAAATGGACTGACACCAGGCTGGATTATACCTGCTGCCAACATCTCTTTAACCAACTTCTCTATCTCATTCTTTTGTACATGTGGATATCGGTAAGGTCTATCGCTAACCGGGGAAGCTCCTTCTACCAAGCAAATGCTGTGGTCTGTTTCCCTTGGAGGTGGAAGACCTTCCGGCATTTCAAATACCCCTCTATGCCGCTCCAACACAAGCTGAATTTCAACAGGTATATCTTCTACAGAATTCTGTATTTCAGTAGCCACCAACAAACAACCAAACTCAACCAAATATCCTTGATTTTCTTCTTGTAGTATTTTCATCATAGATTTCAAGGACACACCTAATTTACTAAGGCTAGAATCACCCTGTAAAATCTTGATAACATCTCCCATCCTGAATTTCATTCTCAGCAGCTTCCAATTAACTTCCATATCACCTAAACTGCCTAGCCACGGCATTCCCAAAGCAATATCAGTGCTTCCGAGTTTCAACGGCAAGTAATCCTTCACCACTGTCAGACCTTGCATCGACAACACCACCCTACGACATATTCTTTTTCCCTTTACAGGGATCCCAATGCCCATAATTACTCCATAATTGGAGGTCTCAGTCAAAGGTAATTTCAGCTTCTTCACTAAATCTACAGAGATGAAATTGTGAGTAGCTCCACAATCGATAAGAACAATTACCTCTCTGTTTTGAATTTCACCTTTTAACTCCATCGTTCCTGGCGTGCTAAGCCCCACAATTGAATTAAGTGATAATTCCACTGTTTTACCTACCTCAATTGGTTGCTGATTTTCGAAATCTTCATCCTCGGCAGTTAATTCATCTAGATCGCCTTCTTGAACCAGTAAAACACGGAGCTCCCGGTTCTTGCATCTATGCCTAATTGAAAATTTTTCATCGCAACGGAAGCAGAGTCCCTTCTCCTTTCATGTTTGATACGCAGCTTCCGTCAATCGCTTGGTAAGTGGTTAGCGTCTTTGGAATGAAGGTCGATCCCCGGCTGTTATTGCACGAGTCTGAAATTGATCAATGGTTTTGACGTCACTTTTAATTGAGTTGAATAGGATTTAATGGGCCCTTGGGTTGTTGGTTTTTGAGACGCCCATAGGTAAAGATAATTTAGGGAAAAAGAAAATATATTAACTTTATTTCTGAATAAATTTCCAGTACAAGGAACAAGAAAATATATAGGAGAAATACAGCTGGTCTGCCATACAAATCTCCCATAAATAAGGAAAGAAAATAATAATCCCTTTGATCAAGGGATGTATAATAAAGACAGCTAATCAACCAGATTTAGTCATTGACTAAATCTATTTATTTCTGCTAATTAATTCCTGAAAATCAGAGGATTAATTCCTAAAAATAAGAACATTAATTCCTAAAAATCAGAACATTGATTTCTAAAAATCAGAATACTGATTCCTAAAAATCAGATCATTAAATATAGAATTTCCACACTCTCCCTCAAGCTGGGGAGTAAATGTCAATCATTCCCAGCTTGGATATCAGTAGTTCGAATTTAATTCTTAGAAGGCCTTTTGTAAGAACATCAGCTATTTGAAGATTGGTTGGAGTATGGTTGAGACTAAGTATGCCACCCTCAATCTTCTCATTGATAAATGCCGATCCAGCTCCCCATGCTTAGTTCTGTCGTGAAGGACTGGATTTTTAGCAATACTTATTGTAGCCATGTTATCACAAAATACCTTCATTGAAGCGTTTGTAATTCTCAATTCTTCAAGTATTCTCTTCAGCCACATTCCTTCGCAGATTCCTTGTGCTAAGGCTCGAAATTCTGCTTCAGCACTACTTCTTGCTATCACTGTATGCTTTTTACTCCTCTATGTGACTAAATTTCCCCAAATGTAGGTACAATAGCCAGTTGTAGATCTTCTATCAGTTATGCTTCTAGCCCAATCAGCATCAGTGAAAACCTCAATCTCTTTGGTGGTATTTTTCTTTATTCTATTTACTGCCTCTTGGTGAACTTCTTTCGGATCATTCATAAACTGACTTACAAAGCTAACTGCGAACCCAATGTCAGGTCTAGTATGGGAGAGGTAAATGAGTTTCCCCACTAAGAGTTGGTACCCTCCTTTGTCGATGGGTGGACTCCTCCTTCTAAGCACGCTTTGTAACCAGGTTCCATAGGATTGTCAGTTGGCTTACACCCTAACATACCTGTCTCCTTGAGTAGGTCCAAGACATACTTCCGTTGAGAAACAACAATCCCTGCTTTTGATCTAGCGACGTCCATTCCTAGAAAATATTTTAGATATCCTAGGTCTTTAATTTCAAATTCTTTTGCGAGTCCCTTCTTTAGATTCTCAATTTCTTCATGAAAATCTCCGGTAATAATTATATCACCCACATACATAATAAGAATAGAAATCCTCCCACTTGTAAAGTGTTTGACAAACATGGTATGATCGGCTTGCGCCTATATGTACCCATGTTGTTTGACTGCTCTTGTGAATCTGTCAAACCAAGCCCTTGGTGATTGTTTGAGTCCATAAAGTGATTTTGGAAGTTTGCACACTTTGTGGACGTTGTTCTTGGTCTCAAATCCAGGTGGAATCTCCATATATACTTCTTCCTTTAGGTCTTCATTTCAAAATGCATTCTTGACATCCATCTGATGCAGGGGCCAATCAAGATTAACAGCTAGTGAGAGTAGAACACGAACGGTATTTAACTTAGCAACTCGGGAGAAGGTTTCTTGGTAGTCAATACCGTAAGTTTGAGTAAATCCTTTTGCTACCAATCTGGTTTTATACCGATCTATACTTCCATCTGGTTTGTATTTGAAGTAATTCAGAGAGTTCCCATGTGCCATTCTTTGTAAGGGCTCTAATTTCTTCTTCAATAGCTGCCCTCCACTCAAGCTTACCTAGAGCTTCTTGAACATTTCTTGGTATTTCAACAGTAGACATATTAGTAACAAAAGCACAATATTGAGAGGACAATCCCTTATATGAAACAAACTGATGTATAGGATGTTGAGTGTAGGATCTTACTCCTTTCCTTAATGCAATAGGGATGCCTAAGTCATTATCAGTGTGAAAGTTATGAGTTGTGTTACCTGGAAGTTTTGAACTCGGATTAGTCGGATTGGACTCGAGTTTGCTTAGAAAATGTTGGGGACTTCTCTTCTAGGACCTTTTCCGTCCTTGAATAAACACGTAACTCTTTGTTGGTAGTAGTATGATTGTGGATTTCTGGAGTGACTGTATTGGGAAACATTTTTGAATTTTCTGGTGTGAGAATAGGTAGGGTAGGCTCAGATGAAGGTCTATATGGTCCGTAGGATGCCTTTTTTGAAGGAGACTCAGTTTCCAACTCATTTTGTAGACTTGGATTAACCGTTGGAACATTAGTGGCAGGAGTAAAGGCAGGCTCGGGTATTGTGACATTAGGCAGCCAAAAACCACATTCATTTGTGTTTGAGTTCTCCCCCTGAATGTGGGTTTTATGATAATAGGGTTGATTCTCAAAGAAAGTTACATCCATAGTGATATAGGTTTTCTTGGTAACAGGAGAGTAACATTCATACCCTTTTTGAGTGGAGGAATATCCTAGAAACAAACATTTTATGGCTCTAGAATCAAGTTTGCTAGGGTTAGGTTGGTGGTTATGGACAAAAGCAGTGCACCTGAATATTTTTAGTGGAAGGAAGGAGCATATTCGAAGCTGAGGATAGGATTGGTAAAGTGTTTGCCATGGTGTTTGAAAATGAATAACTCTAAATGGCATTCTATTGATGAGATATTTAGCTGTGAGGACGGCCTCCCCCCAAAAATAACTTGGGACATTCATGGTGTACATAATGGATCGGGCCACCTCCAAGAGGTGTCTGTTCTTTCGTTCTGCAACCCCATTTTGTTGGGGTGTATTCACGCAAGAACTCTGGTGGATTATTCCGTGGGTTGAAAAGTAATCTTTTAGGATTGAATTGAAATAATCTGAGGCATTGTCAGTCTTAAAGATATTGATTTTAGCTTGAAACATATTTTTGACCATACTAAAGAAATTTTTCAAGATGATACATGCATCTGATTTTTGTCTCATTAAATACACCCACGTCACTCTTGTATGATCATCAATGAAAGAGATAAACCACTTAAATCCAGAAATGTTATTAACTCGAGAAGGTCCCCAAATATCACTATAAATGATTGAAAAAGGATGAGATGTTTTATAACCTTGGATTGGATAATTGTTTCTCACATGTTTTGAAATTTGACATGCCTCACATTAAAAGTTTTTTGGTGGTTTTATCATTGAATAAATTGGGAAACAACTTTTTCAGATAAAGAAAATTAGGATGTCCTAATCTATAATGCCACAACATAATCGCATTTTCGTTATTGGACAAACCAGGAAATGACACACTACTAGCACATAGAGTTTGTTCATCAGGATTACTATGAGTCTTAAGAAGATATAGAGTCCACCACACTCCTTAGCATTGCCAATCGTCCTCCCCGATTCCAAGTCCTGAAATTCACAATGAGTAGAGAAAAATTTAGTAACACAGTTCATATCCCTTGTAAGTTTACTAATAGACAATAGGCTGCAAGATAATTTGGGAACTAACAGGACAGATTTTGGGGTTAGATTATCGGAAATGACCACTGAACCCATTCCTTCCACCTTGGA
Organism: Boswellia sacra; assembly: GCA_013180625.2. Taxonomy (NCBI): domain Eukaryota; kingdom Viridiplantae; phylum Streptophyta; class Magnoliopsida; order Sapindales; family Burseraceae; genus Boswellia; species Boswellia sacra. The sequence continues at coordinate 84,338 of SNVD02004629.1, read as the reverse complement.
TAGAGACCCATCAGCTACTCTCACCATAAAGTCTTCCTGAATAGGGTTTGTACGTATGGAAAAGTGAAGCATTACTAGTCATGGGATCCGATGCACTAAGAGTCTATTATCCAAGAAGTTGAGGTTTCCATATGTGATTTAGAAGCTACTACAGGATTACCTCTTTGCGCCACTAAACTTGTGCTCGCAATAGGATCATGTTGAGAGGATTGTGGTGCTATTGAAGAGGAGCTGAACATTTTTTGAAGCAGTTCTAACTGTTCTTTGCTAAACAGATTTGTCTCAGGTGTCGGCTGTGGCGTATCTCCGGCTGAGGTAAAACCACGACTTTCTGTTGCTCCCTTTGGCTTCCAATCTGGAGTTTTGCCATGGAGTTTCCAACACTTCTCACGGGTATGACCAGGTCGATTGCAGTGATCACACCAAGGTCGTTCACCTCGTTTGTTCATGCGTGGATCATGATTGGATTTTCCATTCGAAATAAAATTCCTGGACACCAAGGCAGATCCTTTTGAGTTAGATGTGAGAGGAGAATGATCATCAGATAACATCACCTTACGACGTCCCTTTTCACCTTACGACGTCCCTCTTCACGTCGTACTTCAGTAAATGCCTCCTCTGTTGAAGGAAAAGGATCTCGAGCTACCACACAACCACGAACTTCATCAAGATTTCGATTTAGCCCAGCTAGAAAATCATACACCCGTTCATTTTCAAGCTTGTGCCGTTGTTTAACAATACACTCAGCACAACATGAGTCGTCATCATTGAATAGGCAAGTTCTTGCCATAAATCTTGGAGATCATAAAAGTACTAAGTGACTGAACTTGTACCTTGCTTTAAAGCTTTTAGTTTTAATCGGAGTTCAAATATTTGGGAAGCATTACCAAGTTCTGAATACATTTTGCGGGCTGCATCCCAGACTTCTTTAGCCGTTTTAAAGAAAAAATGGCGATGACTAATCTTGGGCTCCATGGAATTGATATTTATGCTCCAACTTGAGGGGGAGTGTTAAATCTCTATATGGAAAATTAGGATTGTAGTTTCATTAGACTGGTTTCTCAAGATTCTAGAAAATATATAGTTGATTTTCTTTCTTATTTTAGATGCTTTATTGAACTATGTATATGTACACCTCTTAACAGTGAAATGCACGTAGAAATTCTTCTCCTTAATTCTTTTCTCTCTCTTTCAACAAGTAAGATGCGGTCAAAATGGCATTTCCCCATAAATATTTTGGAACGTGCATAGAGAACATAATGGCTCGAGCTACTTCCAATAAATGCTTATTTTTTCTTTCGACAATTGTTTTTGTTGAGGAGTGTCACAACATGTTGATTGATGTAAAATTCCTGTTTCCTTCAAAAAATTCCCTAGGTATTCATTGAAATACTCCTTTCCATTATCAGATCAAAAAATACTGATTTTTGATTGAAATTGATTTTCAACCATTTTGTAAAAATCATGGAATACAATTTTTATGTCAGATTTGTCTTTCATGAAATAAACCTGGCAAAATCAAGTGTGATCATCTATAAAAGTTACAAACCACTTTTTACCAGTCATTGTGGTAACCTTGGAGGGACCCCACACATCACTGTGAATCAAATAGAATAGTTTAGAGGCACGATAGGGTTTTGAAAGATAAGTAGCTCAATGGCTTTTAGATAAATAACAACTTTCACATTCAAAAGAAGAACAATCCAAAATTTGAAACAAATTAGGAAACAAGTGTTTAGGATATGGAAAGCTAGGATGTCCTAGTCTAAGATGCCAAAGCATTATTTGCTCTCCAGCAGAAATTGAACGAATACTACTACCATAACCTTGAGCTGTTTTGTTGTCGGAGAGATCATCGTCAAAATAGTAGAGACCATTAACCATTCTAGCACTGCCAATCATCCTCCCCGAGTTTCAGTCCTCAAATTCACAATGAGAGTCAAAGAAAACAACACGACAGTTAGAATCTTTGGATAATTTACTGACAGACAACAAATTGCAGGCCAATTTAGGAACATGAAGGATAGATTTAAGAGTTATATTTTCTGAAATTTTTATTTGACCTTTTCCTATGATGAGTGAGAAACTGTCATCAGCTCTTTCCCTTTTAGAATAAGATAAATAAGTATTGAACAAAGAAGAGAAAGTCATGTGATAAGATGCCCTCGAATCAATGATCCAAGGTGTAGAATTTTGACTACAAGATAGAGCACTAGGATTGCTACCTGTCTGTGCAAGAGAACCATTAGGAGTACCCTAAGGAATTGGATTTTAGCAGTTTAAGAAGATGATCCATCTGCTCCTTACTGAACGGACTTGTTGTAGCTTCATTTGCATAGGAGGACGACTGAATTGTTCTGTCACCAGACTTGCTCTTCCAATTTGCAGGCTTCCCATGGATCTTCCAGCAATTCTCTCGAGTATGGCGTGGTTTATTGCAGGAATCACACAATACTCGAGCTTTTTCATTCTGCCATGGTTTAAAAACCTTGTTTGCATTTGCATCTGATGCAATCATGGTTGAGTTTTCCACAAGTACAGTAGCTCCCTTTTTCCCAAGCATGACATTTCTGCAACTTTCTTTCCTTCTAACTTCGGCAAAGACTTCGCCAATAGGAGGCAGAGGTTGGCAACCAATTATTTTCCCTCTAACTTTATCAAAGTCGATGTTTAATCTAGTAAAATATTTGTAGATTGATGATTCTCCACCATCTTTTTGTTGTGATTGCAGTCCTCGGTTGATCTCCATTCATAGTCATTGGATAAATCCAAATCTTGCCACAGCCTTTTCAGAGAATTGAAATACGTAGTGACACTGTCCTCTCCTTGACAAATTTCACCAACTTTAATCGTCAATTCATATATTTGGGACTGATTTCCCAAGTCAGAATACATCTAGGTGACATTATCCTAGGATTCTTTGGCTGTTGGATAACGCATGTAGTTGGAGCTGATATCTTCTTCCATGGAATTCCCTAACCATGTCATGACCATGGAGTTATTAGCATCCCAGGTAGCAAAGCCAAGTCCTCTCTTGCTGGTGCCTTCTTTTCTCCTTTCAAGTATCCAATCTTTCCTCAGCCCCAAATATACATCCGAACCGACTGAGACGTAGAAAATTATTGCCATTCAGTTTAATGTTGGTGATCTGCACTGAGTGAGAATCAGTGTTGGGAGCCTGTTTTGCAATGATATTTGATGGAGCAGTAATGGTGGATTCAGATTTGGTTTCTGACAAGGTGGAGATCGGCTATTGATAAGAGGTCGCTAGCAGGTTCGAAGGTTTTTTTTTTTTTTTTTTTTTTCCTTGGAAGAGTTGGACAATAAATTCCTGCTCTGATACCATATAAATTGGAGAAAACAAATGATTTTCTTAATCTCTGATCAAATAATGTACACAACACCTCTATTTATAGGTGATATAAGACATAAAAATGGGAAGTGGTTAATCACTAAATCTAATTCTAAATTTAAACTTTACTATTTAGTAGTATTGGTTAATTCTAAATATTTACAGCTGTGATATCCCAAAGAATTCGGCCTTATCCTGGCAGAATTATCCTCTTCCCTTTTCCAACATCTATGATTTCCTTCCTTACTACTCTTAGGCTTTTCAAGATCAAGCTTCATTTTAGAAGCAGTATTTTAACCCACAGGAGTTTCTTCAATGGCTTTATTCTTAGGAGTTGCACCCAAAATCCTTCTATCATCTTGATTCCTATGTTTGGTAGATGATTTGACTATAATTTCTTGTTTTGTGGTAGTTTGAACTTGTATGGCTTTTATGGCTTGGAGTAAAGCTGTCATCTTATCAGCCAATGCTTCTATAGTGTTCATTAGGTATTTTGTTGTGCAACTCACTACTTTAGGTGGTTGTTCCCCGCCTCTCGCCTTGCACCCCCCACGCCCATCCACGCCAATCTCACTGCAAACACAAACTATACAAAAGAGAAGGCTTTTCCTCTCCTTTGTGTGGTGAGTAACAAAATATAGAAATTGTCAACATATCTTTCCCTTCTATCCCTCAGCAGTAAAGTTCTAGAATAAGTTTTTCAGGAGTGCTGATTTGTCCTTTTTTCTTGTTTGTCTCTGCTTACTGGAAAAGTTTGTGCCTTCAGTGGTGGTTGAAAAGCTTCACTATTGTGAAATTCTGGGATAACAGCTATCTTGTATGGTTGAAAATAAATAGAAGGATTTTGAATATGCTGGAAGAAGATAACATATATGTTACAAAGCTCAGTTTCTTCCATCCTTATGAACTGCAGCTAATACTCAGAAGTATTAACGGTACTATGTTTTTGTTCCTTATTGTTTTGTCTTCTTTGCAGATTCTCAACTGATCATCTCACAAGGATGGCCAGGGTTGATTTCCATCCATCTAGAGGTTTGTCATCATCAGTTTCTCTTGGATGAAGACTGATTTCTCTCTTCCTTTTTTTATATTTTTTTTCTTCACAGGGAATCTTTGGTCTGTATGGATGACTCTGAGGGAACATTGCTTACAGCTGTTTTTAGTGCAGCCAATTGTCAATATAATTGCTTTGTCTCAGTTTTATTTTCCACTTACGAATGACTTATTTTTATGCATAATCATTTAGCCATGCTAGTTAGTTTGCTCCTCATTTCTGTTGTGCTACTATGACTATCAAAACTGAAATGGCAAGTAGTTTTTGAATTGCTCATTAAGTGCTTGTATTTTTCTCATTTGTGATCATTTTGTTTCTTAGGATTGTGGAGATGTTACAGTAAATGGAGTTTCATCTCTCTTCAATTGCATAGCCCTTGAAGATCTGTTACTGCGTCATAATGTGAGCCTTTTATTGATACTTTCTTTCTTATTTTTCGTGCATTCTTAATCAAAGTTAGTTGAGCAGACCATATCATACTGCTACTGCTTGGAAGATTGTACACAGGTCAGGTATCTCGACTATCTTAATATTTACGTATTCAGGGGCTTCCTAGCCTTACATTGGAAGACTAATTCTAAGTCCTTATTCGATCCATTTTCAAATGAGTTTCGTATGGTCCATTTAGAAAATGGAGACGATAGTGTAATTTGTCTGATAGTAGCTTCTGGGAGGAGACAGGATTATCCAAACTCTGTTAAGAGTACGGATTTTACAGTTTATGCTTCTATAGTCTGGAAGTATCACATTCGTGTATGAGTTTTCTTGTAATGTCCATACTTTTGTGATGATGAAAGGCTTTTTGACTATAGTTACTGGAACTTGTCTTACTGCTGTGCTGCTGGATTTAGGAATAGATGTGGAGACAAGGGGCAACTTCTGGACTTGAGACAAAATTTCAGAGGGTTATCATGTTATATTCATTACACAATAGACTAATGGATAGTTATCCCTGTGAGATGCTTTTGTCTTCATTATTGCCAGTCTGTTCTTTCTAGGGAAAATCTAAGTTGAAAGTTGGATGCGTTAATCAATTTGAATTTTGATCTACCGTCTAGTGTTGACATCTGTTGCTTACATGAACGTGCAGGGCCCTGGTATACAGAAAAACTTCATTCTTGATGCTGCTTCAAAGGTAGTTGAATTTATCCGTGGTTAACTGTCATATATGCTTCTTTTGACATGTCAAGTTCAACATCTTATGTTATGATGACCACAGATGCCGATGCTTCGGCAACTATCGTTGGATTTATGTGATGCTAGAGCTGGTGATTTTGACATTCCAGATGTAAGTTACAGAAGGATCTCTTTTTCTTTTATTCTGTAAATACTATATCAGTCCATTGGAAGAATAGGCGAGAATGTCACATAACTTCCAAGACTAATTTTCTAACACTCTCCAATTATACTTGTGCGTCCAGAGATTTACATGATTAAGAAAGATGATTTCCTTTGAGATTAATATCTTCTCTTGGAGATTTAGGAAACTTTCAGGTGACAGAAATGGAAGATACATTTTTTTCTTTTTACATTGCTTTCTTGGTCTCTGTTTCTCATGTTTCATCCAATTGTATTAGTTAGACTCCAACTAGAGGCATAAGGGGAACAGTGTCCAGTTTAGATTGCCTGTACATTCATTACAAATGCGTCAGACTTTTTTTTTCTTCCCACGCAATGCATGCAATCCATATTCTGAAATGCTGGAATCTGTCTCAGTATGCTGACAGGTACTTCTTAAGCAACGTGAAAATAGCAAGATGTAAGCAACAGAGATGCAGTTTCCTTAATCTGTCGAAGGATCATAGGCGGGCGGTGCACAAGGAGTCGTTGGTGCTAGTTTGGAACAGCAATAATCTCATAAGAACAGTGGTGAAAGAAAGACTATAGCACTTTATGGTGACAGAGACACAGCTTCAGTCATATCATTCTACAAGATCCTATTATGTGATTGGTTAATTTGTCATTCTACAAGGAGTCACAGTAGCTTTTAATTTATGGACCACTACAAGGCACCTTATTGAGCCAATTTTTCTTCGTTCCCATGCCCTGAGATAACGAAGCCATCAAAGAAAGGTAAAAGTCTTTGATTTTGAACCCTTGAAACTTCAGTTATATCTACCATTGTATGCTGAACCTTGTTGTATTGTATCTTTTTCTTGTATCTTGTGTATGTTACGAGAGAGGGAGAGAATCGAACTAATAGAAGAAATTCTTTGTATATTTCACTATGAAGATGTTAAACATATATATAGGACAAAGAAACATCTAATAAAGGAAAATAAATCAGTTATATTGATACTATAGAATCACTAGTATCTCTACTAATCATAATTCTAGAATCATATTCCTAACTTTCCATGTAGAGATTTAATTTTCCTTTTCAAGTTGGGAGCATAGATTATCCTCAATGTCTTAACTTGGAACACTCAGCCGTGGTAAAGAGATTTCCGATTTGACAAAGGCATGATAATCATTCCAACCATTACCGTTTCAGGAACACAACATTTAGCTATTTTTACATTTTCTTAAAATAAAAAGTACTATAATGTAGTGAATTATTATATTAGGTGATATCCATTCATTATATAAAAAAAAAAAAAAAAAAAAAAAAAAACTAGATTTTTGTTGTTTGTGCTTTTTAGTGTATAATTTGTGTAAGGATTCACTTTATCAAAAAGTTTATACTCAGATCTTTCTGTTTTTGTAAGTAAAAATCGTAGTCAAACAATTTCTCCCATTTCCCAAGATACTTATTTAAAAACAAAAATAATTAACGCACACTAAAAACGTAAACAATAATATTTAACCTTCAATCCCCTCCTCCCATTTAAGAATCTTACAATTTCATTTTTGATCTTTCAAATGAGTTGAACATATATATATGGGGAGATTTTGAACTTGCAATTGTTAGGTCACTATAACTCTAATTCTGAGTTAATAAAATACAGCTAAAGACTTAAATTTATAAGTATGCGTTCAATAATATATAGTATTTAACCTCCCATTTATTTGGGTATCTTAAGAGCGGATTTTTGCACACCTTTGATTAGGCTACACTGTCTCCTTTGAGTGTGTTTTAGGATTGGAAGAATGATGGAATGGGCTTGTGTTTTTCGTTGGCAAGGTTTTCGTTGGAAAGGGGCACCGCTTCGGTCGATAGTGGGTGCGGCTTGCATTTTCTCTGGAGGGGGTTGGTACTTGCAGAGGCACTCCGATACTTAAGTAAGATATATGTTGTGTATTTAGGCTTAACAAAGCGATAAATAGATAGAAATCAGGAATGGAAGGAGAAGGACTAGTAAAGAAGAGAGATTTTTGGTAGAGATACTTCCTATATATTTTTAGGCTTGATTCTCCTGTGCCCCCTTTAGCTTTCCTTCCTCTCCCTTTATTATTTCCTAATAACTCCTTTCATGTGCCCCCTTTAGCTTTCCTTCCTCTCCCTTTATTATTTCCTAGTAACTCCTTTCATCTTCCCAAGTTCTGAACAATTAATACGCATGCTTCCTTTTCCCTTTCCCAATCTTGCGCAACCACATCCTGCTTCATTTTCCTATTCTCCAAAGCATTTAATAGCTGAAACAACTACCTAAGCCCCTTGCCCAAGCCTAACACAACAACCTAAGCTCCCTGTCCAAGCCTGACACAGCCACCTAACTTCCCTTCCCAATTCAGGCACTATTATTATCCCCATTTTTGCAAATCTTTTCCTGTTTTACCCTTTCGACTAGACGATTGGGTTTTACGTTTTGTTGATCTTGGGTCGATTGGGCTTGGGTTGGCCTATGTGACACATTTTCCGTTCATTCACGTACTTTTCTTATTATTATTTTCATTTAGATCTTCACCAATTAATTGAGTAGTAGATAAATTATCATTACAAAACATTTTAAAAGATTTTTTTATCTTTGTTTCTTTCTTTTTGGAAATGCCTTAGTTGAAATCTTAGTTGAAATCTTTCAACATGTGATGTCAATTTGCATTAGTTTGTAATCAATAAATAATTTTTGTTTGTTAGATAGGATTCTTAAATTTCTTTGAAATATTTTTTTTTCCTTTCTTATTGGAACAACATACCTTTTGATTTTATATTTTAACTTCGTTCTTGTTTTTGCTTGAAGACGTGGCATGAAAATACAAAATTTGAACTGAAGAAGGAATTTCTTTATTACTTTGACATTAGTAAAATATGGATTTGTTACAAAGCAATTTTCAAAACAAAAAAATTGATAGTTAATGTAAAATTCTAACAACCTTACAACAAGGAATTAGTATCCTCGTACAATTTAATCTTTACTTAAATTCTTAAAGATTTTATTATACATAAATTTTTATATTTGTATGTGATTGATATAAAAAAAACATCAATTATACCTTAAAATTTTTTCATATAAATTCAAATCCAGAAAAAATCTTGACAAAGAATATAAGCCTTCAATTTTCTTCAAAACCAAAAAACTATATGAGCTTTTAGGTCACTATTTAAGGTTTTTCTTAAAAAAAAATCTTAATAAGTTGGACTTTGATTGAATCATGAATAGACCTGATTTCAGGTATCTTTATTATATGTTTATAATTTGTATTTCAAGATTTAATTATAGAGTTAAATTTAATTAAAAACATTGAAAAACTAATATTTTTACATAAATACTTTATAACCTATCATATGTTATGTAGTGTATATATAATGGAAATATTTGCAAATAATCAATTCGGATATTTTAAAATAAAAATATAATAGTGCCATTAAAAATTTATATTTTAACTAATTTATCTTGTAAATGATGAGAAAAATAAAAAAAATATATGCAAATGAAATAGTTATGTAAATAACATAATTTTAAATAAACATCTGGCATATTATTCTAAAATAAAATAATTTAAAAAATCTGATTTTCATTAGGAAGATGAAAAGGAAATAATTAAGTTTAGAGAAGGAAAGGCAAAAAGTAAAACAGTTTTATAAAATAAGAAATAATTAGTTAAAAAAAGTTGTATGAGATAATAATAAGAAATAATTAAATTTAGTAGGGATAATTTTTAGAATATTGGATTAATGAATTTTATTTAAAATATTCTTATTCTATATGAAAATTAAAAAAAAAATTATAGATTTTTTCAAATGAAGATAAAATCATCTTGTTCTAGTGCTTCCGCCTTAAATTCGAAGGCGAGATGGGAGGCCAGCGGCATTTATGACTGAGTTTTGCGTACCGGTTAAATCTTTGATACATCCGTTGCATCATGGAGCGTGACTATTGTCTATAAAAAAAGAAAGAAAGAAAAGTTGCGAGTTGTACTGCAGTCCAGCAGCTATATACATACAGCAGCTTCATAGACCGTTGGATTAGGGACTTAACTTAAATCGCTAATCTAACGGCTCTCCTCCACTACACTAATTTTGGCAAAATTTCCCTGCAACCTGCTAATCCGGCTGCCTTCAAACTTTGGGTCTTTTAAAAAATCGTCTTCAACTGTGCTGCGACTGTTGCCAGCCTCCAGCGTAGCAGAGGTCTCTTCTCCAGCTAAGAAGCCTCCTCCCACAACGAAGCTCCTCAATGATGGCATGATCTCAAATGATTCAAAAACACTTCCCTTGATCAAGTCGAAATTACTCTTGGATATAAATATCGCGAGATCTCTCACTGCCTGGAAAATCCTCAAAACGATCGTGATGTGAGTTGAAACTTGAACCCTAACATTTAGATTCGTTTCAGACCTGGTTTGATTTGATTCGTTTTTCTTTCAATGATAAGTTTGTATTTGGTTTTTTTCTTCGATTTGATATCTTCTATCATCATTTCGAGAAAAATCAAAAGTGGTTCTAAGATTGATGGTATGGTAGAGACGCTGATGAAGGGTGTAGAACTGGCCATTGGTGCCTCTGTTCATCTCTGTTCCTCCTCCTTTGCCATGTTTTAAAGCTTTCATTTTCACAAACTTTTGGTGTTTTATAAATTGCGGGAACACGATTTTCTTAATAGAATACTTTTGATTTAGATTCATCCAACTTCGATTTTCTTTGACTATGTGAGTTTGACATCTGTGGTTAGAGATTGTAATTTTTTTTAATGAATATTAACGACTTCTGCTGCGCTAAAGTACTAAGTGATCTGGATATCTATGTTTGTTGTCGACTCTTAGATTGTTAATTTGACATTATCCGGAAACATTGCAAGTAGCAATTAAAGCTGGTGGGTCTAGATTTTTGTTGTTTTAGTCCATTTTTAATTTAAACCATAACAATCATTTTGACATGTTTTTCAGTCTTTCTAACTTAACGTTTGTTACTTACAAAATTCCTATTGTTGTATCGATATTTTTTAGCAATCTCAAGCTTGTTCATTGGACTTTATGACTTATGTAACAGGAGTCTGTAACACTCAAGAGTACTTCAGTAAAAATTTTGGTAACGCTCAGAATCAATCGTTGACTTATTGTTTTGTTGGGGTTTATAAGTTAATCTTTATGTTGGAAGCAAATATCCTGGGATTAATTTGCAATTTTTTGCTAGTCAATCATGATGTTGGTAGGGTATCATGATGTTGGGGATGAGGGTTTGTGAATTTGTTAATGTCATATCATATGGTTACTTGGTGGTTTGTGCAGTAGCTCAGATTTCATATCCTTGGGAAGCTAATTTTTGCTGCAATCTAGGGTTTTGAATTTTCCACGATATCTCCTCCAAGTTTTCAAAATTTGGCAGTTGGATATTTGTTAATGGATTTATAATATTCCTAATATTTGCTATTGCATTTCTTGATTATATTCCAAGGATATTTAAGTTGTGCGGTTGTTAATTGCTTTATAGGTTTATAAGTTTGGATATTATGTACTTGTTTAACATAGTCTGGTGGAGATAATCCTTTTGGTTTTAAATATCATCCTTCTTCACTGACAAAAATATACCCAAAAATATAGTTTTGGGTTTGGATATTTATTTTGATAAAAGCTACTAACTAGAAAGCATGGGTAGTCTGGTGCAGATAATACTTTTGGGTTTTGAATTTCATTGTGAACAAAGTAATTTGATTATCAGATTATTTTGGGAGTACAGTAGTTTTTCTTTTTTGAATCATTTACATGAAGGATTTGGCATTATTTATTCATTTATTGTGTTCATTTGCAATTTCTGACTCAAGAAGTTCTACCCATGAAGTCTGTAGATTGTCAAATAGCTGAAATATTGATGCAGAGGGCAGGCAGCAGCTTCTCCAGATGGTTTATATGGTTTAATGACCATCATTTGGGTAATATTTTCGCCTATTGTTTTCTTATAACAGATATAGTTCATTCAAACATAATTTCTTATGTAATATAATATGCTCTTGAATCAAAATGCAATCTCAGATAAACTTACATAGGGTATCAAATGTTATTGTAAAGGAAAAATGGTAATTTTGTTAATCAATTGAATCAATTACATCAATCTTTGAATAAATTTTCAGGATTAATCTTCCATCATGACTTTGAAAAAAAGTTGTAAGAAACTATTTTTCCTTATCCAACCTATTTATCACTATCATTATCCCTGCATCTTTATGAGCACTATCAAGGTATAAAAGGAATCCTACCATATTAATTATCATGTTTTTTTTCTAATTATTATTTTAGTTGTTCTCCACCATGAAAATCCTATAATCATGTCAAAGATTAATGTCTCTTTTCCTGTCGTTCATGAAATAGTTTGATTCTCACCTTGCAGTTATTTTCTTCTACTCAAAACTATTTCCGTAAGCACATGCATTTGCATGCAGGTTGTGTAAGTAATGATTGCTTTTTACTTTCGAATACCATCTAGTTGATATTTATCTATCCTTCTCAGTTCTTGGTCATCAACTTCTAGAAGTATTATTTATTTTCACATGTTGTACTGCTGTTATTCATTCTCTGTTAGAGTTATTGCAGGGGCCAGCTTCATGTTAAGCTCAGGTCAACTACTTGTGTTATTTTTCTTCTTGGTCAGCAAACCACCATAAATTCATTTAATTTTTGAAAAGTTAGTTAATTAATTAATGTGGTATTCTTCACTAATTATTCAATTTTTCATATGTTAAGCAGAGGAGAAAAAAATAGAAGAGAAAACATGGCCACAAAATTTAGCAATGTATGTTGCTATGTTCATAAGAAAGCTTCCGGTAAGATCTGAGTCCTACTCTGCTCCAGCTGCTGTACGCATACAGCAGCAACACAGACCATTAGATCAAGGACTTGAGTAAGGCATCTAATCCTACGGTGCTCCTTCACTTGCCTGTTTTTTGCAATTTTTACCTGCAACCCATTGTTCCAGTCGCATTCAACTTCATCTCATATTTATAAGTTTTTCTTTCATGCTCTACAGGGCTTTCATCTTTGAGAGGCGATAGACAATCTTGCGGTTTCGATTCGTCCTCCATTATTCCACTCATGCAATAGAGCAGAGCTGGTCTGCATGTCCTTGTCAGGTTGCTCCATTCTTTCTGTCTCTATTATCTCCATATAGAAGTCAAGGCCGAATCCGGCAGAGAGGATGGTTATGAATTTTGATTCCATTAGAGTTGATAGAGAGGACAAAGAAATGCAAGAATGGCGCGTTGAGTCTTCAGATTTACAAGCAATTCGAATGCCTCATGTGAGAAGCACTCGACAAATGCGAAGGCAAACGCGAAGCTGTCACTAATACCTAAGTATTTTCTTCTTCTTGTTTTGATTCTTCATCTAAATTTGAACTTGTTTTCATTTCAATGAAAAGAATGCACCCGAAACGATGGATGAGTTCATGAAGACATTCAATTTCGCAGTTCTGATTGAAAATTAGGAAAGGTATGTTTTTATTTTCTTAGATTGAATGTTTTGTTGATGTGTTTTTAATTTATTAAACTTCATTGGTGTGGATATGCACGATGATGAATATAAGTAGATTTAGGCCAATTTTGGTGCTGTAGATAAGTACCTAATAAAATGGCTCACTCATGTTTTTTGTTTGAATAAAACTTGTTTGATAAAATTCCTCAACCATAAAAATTGGTGTTTTTTAAATGAAATTGCTGTTTTTTCTTTCCTCAGTTATCCACCAGTTGTTTCATTGTCCTTCAAGGTAGCAATAAGATTGTTATTAAATTGAAGTAAATGATAGTTGCAAGTTACATCATAATAACCACTTGTTTTTAATAAATGGGACACAAGTTTCTTCCATTGTGGATGCTTGAATTGGGTTCAGATTGGTTACAAGTCGATATGAATTGTTTGCTTGCTTTGCTCTTCCATCAGGTCTCATCTCAATTTCCCATTTCTTCTTGTTTTGAATTTTAATAATAATGAGTATAATGCAGTGTGAGTTCATTGGTTAATATTAAAGTAATTATGTGATGTTGTGACCAGATAGGATTGGTAAAGAGTTCTCAGACTATAAGAGAATGGGAATACATTTGAACCAGTTGATGGGAAGCAGCTCTTGCATAGGTGCAAAAAGAGCTAGAAACTTCTGTGTTACCTTTTCAGCCGCTTCTGAACAGAACAACCATGCTTGGTGGATGCCCTTTCCTTCTCTATTCTCATGCCTTCCACTATTTGCGCTCTCACTCACTACTTTTCGCTTTCCCTTCTTTTCTATTTCATTAAAAGTAGAACTTGAACTTGTTTGATGTTTTCAAATATATGAGGTAAATATAATTAATCTGGAGATAGCTAATAGAAAATGTTGGCAGTCCATGGAAATATTCGTCATACAATTGGAATCATTCTCGGATATTTCATTTAGAATTGTCACTGGGCAGAGTTGAGTGAACATGACCAAAGGTTTCTCTTGTACATGATTAATCTCTTCTTTTTTTTATTTTTGGCCAGTCTAGGCTACTAACTTAAAGCTACTTTAAATTTTATTTAATGTTGTCAAACTTGCATTGTAAAGTATGTATCAGAAGCATTTTGTTTTCTGAATGTTAATAAGTGTAGCAAAATCTTATTTTTTAAGTTGCTAATGGGCTAATGATTGATTAACATTTGGTGGACCAACTATACAATTGGCTGCTGTCCTAAGTTATCATGCTTGGTACCGTTTACCCTTCAATTTTATGTTATTGTTGGTCTCTTTGAGAATTTGTACAATGGAATAATCTTCTATTTGTCTTTGATATACTTATTGATGCTGCTTTCATTTTGATACGTACAACTAGATTACCTTTTGCGTGAAAAGACTATACTAGCTTCATTATCCTTAAATAGAAAACTAACCACAGTATGCTGACTTGAATAATTGCTGTTTTTGTTTGGTGTCTTTATAAGTTGCCTAGAGTGAAGGCTGTAATCTAAGGGGGAAAGTAGAACCATCCCCATTCGGTGAAACTTTTAGCAACGATAGAATCAATTTTGTTGACTGTGGTTGTTGGCTTTATGATAAACATCATGGTGTGTTTATTGGACTAGTGGTTAAATTTCAACTTCAGTGTTGTGATGGTGTTGTTGTGATTATCTGAGCTGAGGCAATAAATTTAATTTCCCTGTGGCAGGTTAACTCTGGTAGGGGTGTGCAAATAAACCCGACCCGATCGGGTTTATCAGGTTTGTCGGAGTTTGTCGGGTCTATAGTGAACAGTAGCCCGAAATCAAGTTAAAATTATTGGGGTCTGCGAAATTCGGGTTGAAGTCGGGTTTGGAATTGGCAACCCGAAATAACCCGACCCGACTGAATTTTTAATTGAATAAACTTTTTTTGGACACGTGTCGAATTGTAACTTGTTCTTAACATTTTCTTACCGTAGACCTTACAACACTAGAATACAAATATAAATACATCTTTTAACATCTAACCCTACAATCAATTTAAATCCCTAATCAAAATTCGAAATCATACACAAAATCCCCCCCTCCGCAGCTCTGCCTTCGTCAATCGTCAGATCCTCATCCTTCGCGACTCTTCTCATCATCGTCTACCTCCTCCTTCGTCGGCTTTTCATCCACCGTGACTACCTACATCATCCTCTACCTCCTCCTTCGTCAGCCTTTCATCCTCCGTGAACGTGGGCAGAGGCAGGGAGAATGCTAGATAGTTGGACTTCTTATAGGTTCTTCACTTCTTCACATCGTGCTTCCCTTAGATGATTAAATGTTGGCTTAATTTTCAACTCTCTGTTAGTAATTATTTTGGGTTTGGATGGGATTGTAATATTGGATAGGATTGTAATTACTTCCGTGGGTGTGCTGAATTGTTTCTATGTTGGCTGAGATTACAGAGAGAATAGACGGGAGGTGCTGGCAAAGAGATTGAGTCACTGAGTTGTGTTGCTGTGTTAGCCTGTTAGGGATTTTATTAAATGTTAAGAGTCATACACGTGATGTATAGTTTATAGTTTACTATATATTTGCTCAAGCCTGACGGTTGATCACTTTCAACAATTTACTTTGATACATATTTTTATATATAAACTCAAGAGCACAGTGACAGTAGCAATTTGTACTCTAAATAAACTACTGTATATTTAAGTGACAGTAGCAATTTACTTTGAAGCATATTGCATATATAAACTATTGTAAATTTAACAATAGGCTGTGACTGTGATGCATGATTTCCCCAAGCCGCATCTTTTTAACTATATTATACCATAAGATACGTAAATTGAAGGCTATTAATTAAGGATATTTAAATAAATTAAACTGCTTCACATTGAATTTTAATTTATTTATAAGTCGTCAACCTAGATAGCAATATACAATGAATAGATGTTAATGTCGTCATGGTAATCCATAAGCAAAGAGGATTTGATTAATTTAATGCGCCTTTAATCATTTCTCACTCAAATACTTCCGTTTGACTATTAACAAGATGATGATTCTTCACTTAAAATGATTAACAATTCACACTAAGATTTATATATTTAAATATCACATAGATGAAAAAAAAGAAGCAAATTGTAGATTGAAAACGTCAAATTACCGATCAAGTTGTTTACTAATGTATACAATATAGTTATAATATGAATGAACACTGCACCTTGCATGCAACTTAATTAGTAGCTCTCAATTTACTTATCAATTTTGTAAATAGGCTTTTTTTATTATATAATATAGCTTAATTTATATAAATGGGCTTGGTTTTGTATATAATATAATCTTTGAAACATACATGGGCCAAAACAAAAATAATTTTAATAAAACTGTACAATTAGACCTAGCCCAACCCAAATTATCGGAGTAACCCGATCCGACCCGATAAGCGGGTTGCACGTTGGGTTACATGCTTAAAAAACCCGACCGCGGGTTGAAATATTCAAACCTGATGCATCATCGGGTCGTGTCGGGTCCCGATCCGACCCGTGTGCACCCTTAAACTCTGATATGAAAACCACATGTGCGGATGAGATGCTCGAGTCTAAAATGATTCTTGCAAATGAGGTGGAACAATATGAGCACCGCATGTTTGAGTTGTCAGGCTGGGCTTCCAATGTCGCATCAGTTGCAGAAATCTAGGTAATGGATTTAATCTTCAGAAACATTATTTAATATTTTCTTTTAGATTCATATTATTTAAATTCTTAAAGAGATAATTATTTATCAATAGTTGAACCCTATTGGATATTTTATCCTATTCATTGGAGTCTTAATAAAATTTCTTTTGTGTATCTAGCCATATGCCTCTTATCTTCCATGGTTAGGAAGTTACTCAGCACCAATGAAACTTTTTCTATAGTGCTAGGGAAACAAGATCAAATTCCCAAACCTTTTTTTTTTTTTGTAGGTAGGTGCCAAATTTCTATCATGTTGTGTTAGAATTTTATGTCTATTGATATTAAATGTAAAGGAGATAGCTGTTTGATGTACCTTTTAGATAGTTTTTTAAAAGTTTTCTGGGCCTTTAATTAAGTAAAAATTGGTTAATTTCAAGTGTTTTCCACTGTAAAAATCATGATTTCATTTGTAAAGAAATTTGTTTATTAGTGGCTTGATTATCGAGAATTATTCAAGATTTAGGTCCTGACAAAACAGTGATTGATAACCTTGGATCAAGTTTCCATTTTTCTAATGTCCGGGTATATATTTGTGTAAATGAATGGCTTTGCAACAGAACAAGATATCTGCAATTAATCTAAGGAAAGAGTGGGAAGAGAAGTATGCAAACATGAAGCACCTAATTTTGTTTCTACTAAATAAGTATTGTTCAACACTTCACCTTGTACTTTCGCAGGTATATATCTGTCGTTGTTGCATAAGAAAGGAGAACTCTATGGACGACCATGAAAGGTTCAGTTGTAGAGTTCCCTGTTGTACAAAATAGATGAAGAAGGATTGAGCAAGGTCAAGGTGCCTGCAAACCAACATCGTAGCCTTGCATGGTAAGTGTATGTGGCTTGTTGAATATGATCCAGTGCTTCACCTTGTGGGCAAACCTTTGAGAGCGCATCTCAGCATGTGAATAACTTTTTTTTTTTTTTTAAGATGATTGTAGCAATGCTGATCTTTTAGAATTGTTATTTTTTTATTTGTATATTTTCTTTTAGAATATGTTGTATATTTTATATCAATTAATTTAATTTTAATTTCCATAAACTTTTTATCAAAAATTTGATTTGACGTTTTTGTTAGTTAATATTAAGTGGAATGATATTTAATAGATTTAATATTACATTGATAAATTAAAATTAATTTTTTATAATATGTTTTGCAAATCATATTATAAAAAATTATCAACCGTAGATAACAACAAGCTATGTTATCCCAATCTTTCCTTACTTTGTTGTTAAACAAAACAGGCTCTTTATTTAATCTCTATCCATTAAACAACCTAGAATAAGCTCTCTAAATTTAGTTCAATGGATGCATTACGATAAGAAAGATAGGTTGATCTAAGCCATAAACACACAAGCTCGGATTATTTAACTTAGGTTGTATTCTCCAATTGCAATCTCTGATCACAATTTTGCTACTAAGGATTAGAAATTCAAGACAATTACGGATCAAGATTTCTAGTCTAGCAATAGACAACAACTAGATTATATTCAGTTAGCCATTCGAAATACAATCCAGCAAGCAATCATAAGCATTAGATATAGGAAAATACAAGCAAATTCAATTAGAGAATTGAATAACAACTTCTTGCACAATCAACTTACAAAAACCATATCAGGGGCTTTGAAATCACCCTCAACCAATTCAGATTCAGTTACACATGTTTAAGAACGTTGTAAATACAATACAACATGGAGACATTCCAGAAAATGAAAGGGAAGGGAAAAACTTAGCAAATTTGATGTAATTCTCTTTGGATTGTAGTTCTTCCTCTTTCCAAGCTTCCTTTCTCCTTCAAGAACTCCAGGAGATGAAAGAATTCCAAAGCTGCAGCCTCTACCACCTTCTCCCCTCTTCAAGTTATCAAAATAAAACCCTAAAATGTGTTTAAATACTCTGCTACAATAACGTGCTACAGTGTCCCGTATTATACATGCTACAGTGATGTGTGGAATTACATTTCTACACTTCTCACACTGTTTTGATTACAACTTTCGGTACACTGAATGGATTCATAAACCGTAATTTTCTTCAAAATGTAGACTTCGAGAGCTTTTCAACGGTATATGATATGTCATCGGGTTCATTGTATATCAATACAATTAAATCCTAGAAGATGGTTGACTAGCAGAGGTGAAAATGAAGGGTTTTACTCCATTTTTGTGCAAGTTGCTCCAAAACTCCTACAAACATCAAAACCACACAAAACTATAAAAATACCAAGGAGTATAGCAAAGAAACATGGACAAATTGATATGAAAGTAATACATAAATAGACACTTATCAATTGTTATTTTTTTATTTGTATATTTTCTTTTAGAATATGTTGTATATTTTATATCAATTAATTTAATTTTAATTTCCATAAACTTTTTATCAAAAATTTGATTTGACTTTTTTGTTAGTTAATATTAAGTGGAATGATATTTAATAGATTTAATATTACATTGATAAATTAAAATTAATTTTTTATAATATGTTTTGCAAATCATATTGCAAATCTATGGATAAGGATCAAATAGTAATTTTCTTTTTTACTTCCAATTTGAGAAAAAAATTAAATATTGATATTAAGAGTTATAATTTATAAAATGACTTTTGACAAGTTAATATTAGTTGTTAACCTTTTTTTGGGTTAAATATTGAAGTTTATAAAATATTGATTTTTATTTAATTTAAAATTTGAATATTAAATTGATTTCATGAAAGTAATTATATTGTATATACGATAAAAATTAGTTCTCCAAAATTCTACCTTGTGATGAAATTCCTGCTTATCTTTAGAGAAACTAATTCCTGCTCATCAATCATTGTATCACTAATTTGACTCTAACCATTTAAATCATATCCGGAAGTTAAGGATTTGATTTACTTCAATTCATGTAGCTATGTAAGTAAAAATATAATACTCAGTTGATTCTAACTTACTAATCAATCAACATAAATATAGAAATTTTGTGATTAGATAGATTTGAATCAAGATAATTGTATGTAAATAAATAGCATTGATTAATTTATAAATATTAATATGATTAACAACTTGGTAATCAATTATTATTTTTATTAATATCATCATCATAACCAACTACTAGTACTACTACTTCTTGATATATCCATTGTGAGAAAAAATAATAATAAATTACTTTATATTTAAAAAATTAAAATTTGAAATCGAAAATAAAAAATTTAAAAATACAAGTAAACTGATTTGATTATTCCATTAATTAGACAAATAAGTAAATGATTACCAGAGTAATCAAATTAATAAGTTTAAGTATTAATCAATATTATTAAAAAAATAATTATCAATTAGTAAATAAAAAAATAGTTACAAATAAATTAAATATTTAAGAATTTATGTCTTTAATTTATTTTTAATAAAATGAATTAATAATTTAATTTAAAATATTCTATCACGCCATTATAGTGATTAAACGTTTTATTTTATATCATTACATTTAATTTGGTAGATTTCATTCTTGTAATTAAATATATATATTTAAATATAAGTAATTTTGTTTAACATAATGATAATTTTAGTTAAAAGAATTATTATCAAAAAAATAATGAAAATACTAAGTAGTTAATTTGAGTATAAAAAAGTTATTTAGCACTTAATTTGAGCATAGAAAAGTTTGAGGTGGCGATTGTTTTTTATGTAAAATTTGAATAAGTCTAAATTAAAATGAAATATGAATAAGTTTAAATATAAAAATCTGAATGACATATTTGTTATTTTAATATTGAATTAAAATGTCTGAAGACAAATGGTTTTATGCATATATCTCTATTTATATATATTATTTTCAGTTGTGATTTTATTTTATTTAATAAAAACATTTGCATACCAAAATTTATTATAAATTTAATTTATTTATATGTTTATAATTGGGTAAACAGTTTTTTTCTAAAATTTTGTATAATTGGGTAAACAATTTTTGTAGATTAAATGAATTTCTCGAAGTAAACATATGGTATATATGTGATCAAAATTAATTCCTTAACTCTCCCTTTGTGGAACAAATTCCTTGTATTTAATAGTTTTTTCAATATAATAATATATTATACTAATTTGATTGTTAACCAATCAAAAAATATATATATATATATTTTAAATTAGATTGAAATTAATTAAGATAATTATGTAAATAAATTTATAATGTTAATTTGATTCATAACTTCTTAATCAATCAAACTAAGTTGAAAATTTTCATTCGAGCATGATTTATTTTAATTAAGATAATGGAAAAAAATATAAATTAATTTATTGACGTGCATATATGATAAGAATTAATAAACCAAACTAGTATTCTTTAATATATTTAAAGTAAGAACAAATTAAATTTCTTTATATTAAAAGAAATAAATTAGAAATTAAAATGTAAATAAATATTAATTTGGATTACTCAATTAATTATTCAAATAATAAAATATTTACTTGTATAAAAGTATCACATTATATTTACTTGTATGAAAGGTAATATCGAGTGTCGGATGATTCGATGTCTTCGAAAATATACTGATATCGAGTGTCGTTTGTGAATCTGATACGACTCGATATCAAATTGTCGAGTGTCGGGTGTCGAGTTCTATCGAAATACATTTGACACTGGCTATCGTCTACCTCGCGACGAAACCAGTCAGTTTTCACAGTTTTCATACACATCAAACCATAAAAATCACATAATAACACTAGATTTATTCCTAAAAACACATAATAAGTTTACAAATTTGACGGAAACTCAAATGTCTAATTAAGATTTTCGTAAAAACTAAATCAAATATAACGAAACAGAAAATCTAGTGTTTCGGTATCTAACGAGACAGAATAAATTCACAAATCCGAAGCGGTTTCTTGCTTCTATCCTCAGCTGATGCTTGTTTCGAGCGGTGTCCAAGGGTTTCGGTATTTTTCGTCTGAAGAAGGAAATAAGACTTTGAGAAAAAATTGAATACATAAGGGTAATTGAGTCTTTTTGTCAAGAAAGTGTCTATGGCATGAAAATTTTTCAAGATGTGTCCAAATTTCAATGAGGGTCCCTAATTGTGTCTATTTTTCAATTTTCCCTTATATATAATAAAAATAAAATTGAGCATCTAGGTAATTAATTACTACTACTACTATAGAATAAATAATACTAAATAATCATTATATTATATCATATATAAAAATTAATAAATTTAGAAATGCAAATTATATCAATCTTACAACTCTGAGAAATTTTTGGAGTGTAAAAAATGATGTAATAAATGTTGATATAATTAATTATATGAAATAATTAAACAATACTATGTTAACATTATTATAAAGTGGGAGAAATTGCTTCAATACAACTGATGTAGCAGTTGAAACTGAATTTTTGTATAATTTATACAATTTATTTGCATCCTTTTTTAACAACATTCACAATTTTTTTTGTTTAAAAAGCTGCTTTATTGATACAACAGCTGTACCACAATCAGACTCTAAAGTGGGTTAGTGCACAGAGAAATTTTTTCACGTAGGCCATAAAAAAATCATTTACAAAAATTTAATTTTCAATTTCAAATAGAAATAGGAATATATTAAATAAATGTTACATGTCTAATATTGTCTATGAGTTCGTTTGCTATCCCTGGTATTATTGTTATTAGAGTAAACAATTTTAACGAAAATATAATTGAGATCACATTATATATTACTAATATATGCCTTAAATACGAATAATTAAACCCAAAGCCACATTCTCCTTCATTAATATATTTTATTATAAAGCAATATTCGACACAAAATTTAAATTATATAATACTTTTACAAATTAAATTAATGATTTAATTAAGTAATTCTATAAAACATTTACACAATTAAATTAATTCATTAAGTAATTATATTGTATTTATGGTAAAAGTTATTTTTGAAATTTGACATCCATGCTTTATGTAGAAAGTGATTCTTTTTCATATAATATTATCTCATACTAATTTAATTACTTATTAATCAAACTATATAAAATATTTAACTGTTGCTCATAAAGTGTTTAGATATGATAAGCTAATAAGCAAACTCCAGTAAAAAAAAAAAAACATGTAAAAGTCAAAAATGTACAACAAAAAGTAAAAAAATAATGTAAGTCCTACAACTCATTAACAATCAGCATTCTATCCAACCTAAGTTGGTAAGATATTTTTGGATGGATGAATGATTACTATGTCATTTAATTTAGAATCTTTTTTATTTTTATTTTTAATTTATCAAACGATAGCTTACCAAATCAGGTTGTATAGAAAATTGACATAGATGAATTATAAATATAGCATTACTCAGTAAAATTGTAAATAACTATTTCGTAGTATAAGTCATTTACGATAATTATACATCAATTTACGATATTTCTTTAAAGCATTTACGATATTTGTACATCCATTTATGACTTTTATAAAAACTTTGTGAAATTCAC
Organism: Boswellia sacra; assembly: GCA_013180625.2. NCBI lineage: Eukaryota > Viridiplantae > Streptophyta > Magnoliopsida > Sapindales > Burseraceae > Boswellia > Boswellia sacra. Next base: position 61,015 of record SNVD02004629.1, on the reverse strand, counting down.
ATGCCTGTTTACGAGTTTTCTACATCTATTTTTATATTTATACGCATGATTACAACTCTTATAGTGAGCTTATGGTTCTCTTTCCCTTAGAAAGGAAAGTACCTTATTTGCGACTTTTATACGATTATTTACAAGTTTTATAAGCCCATTTACGGCTTTTATAAACTTGTTTATGATGCGTTCGAAACTAGCAAGTATACTAGTCGCACAAGTAATAAAGTGATAAGTAAGATATCGTTCCCACGAGGATTGATTCTAATTGAATTTGTTATTTCCAGCAACAATTAACCAAATGGGGGGGTTTTTGTTGGTTGATTAACTAGATGAAAAACAGAATACGACGGTAATTAATGAATAACACAATGCAAACTTAATTGAAATGGGAATTAATCAATGACAGAAATCTTGTCAAGGGATCATTCTCCACCGCAAGATATGGATTTGTGAATTAATTGTAGAATTATCATCCAATTACACCATTGAAATTATCAACCGTAGATAACAAAAAGCTCTGTTATCCCAATCTTTCCTTACTTTGTTGTTAAATAAAACAGGCTCTTTATTTAATCTCTATCCATTAAACAACCTAGAACAAGCTCTCTAAATTAATTCAATGGATGCATTACGAAAAGAAAGACAGGTTGATCTAAGCAATAAACACACAAGCTCGGATTATTTAACTTAGGTTATATTCTCCAATTGCAATCTCTGATCACAATTTGCTACTAATGATTAGAAATTCAAGACAATTACGGATCAAGATTTCTAGTCTAGCAATAGACAATATCCAGATTATATTCATTTGTCCACCCAAATACAATCCAGCAAGCAATCATAAGCATTAAACATGGGAAAATATAAGCAACTTCAATTAGAGAATTGGATAACAATTCCTCGCACAATCAATTCACAAAAACCATATCAAGGGCTTTGAAATCACCCTCAACTAATTCAGATTTAGTTACATATATTCAGACAGAACACAAATACAATAGAATATGGAGACATTCCAGAAAATGAGAGGAAAAGGGAAAACTTAGCAAATTTGATGAAATATATTAGGATTTGTAGTTCTTCCTCTTTCCAAGCCTTCAATCTCCTTCCAGAACTCCAAGAGATGAGAGAAATCCAGAAATGTAGCCTCCTCCCACGTTTTCCCCTCTTCAAGTTATCAAAATAAAACCCTAAAATGTGTTTAAATACTCTGCTACAGTAACCTGCTATAGTGTCCCTTATTATACATGCTACAGTGATTTGTGGAATTACATTTCTATACTTCTCACACTGTTTTGATTACAACTTTTGGTACACTGAATTGATTTATAAACCGTAAATTTCTCCAGAAAATAGACTTCGATAGCTTTCCAACGGTATATAATATGTCATCGGGTTCATTGTATATCAATACATTTAAATCCGAGTAGATGGTTGACTAGCAGAGGTGAAAATGAAGGGTTTTACTCCATTTTTGTGCAAGTTGCTCCAAAACCCCTACAAACATCAAAACCACACAAAAACATAAAAATACCAAGGAATATAGCAAAGAAACATGGACGAATTGATATAAAAGTAATACATAAATAGACACCTATCAGTTTACGAATGTTAGGCAGAATCAGAAATGACCATAGCTCAGCATAGGCTATTTACGATATTTATACATCGGTTAACGACTTTCTTTTTTAGGCAGTTACGACAGTTCTACATTTGTTTACATATAAATAATTTGCGAGATTTATACACCTATTTATTAGTTTTCTACAATTATTTTTAATATTTATACACTCGTTTACAACTCTTATGGGGAACTTAGGGTTCTCTATGTAAATGGGATGAAAAGTACCTTATTTTCGACCTTTATACAGCCGTTTATGACTTTTATAAGTCCGTTTACAACTTTCTAACCTAATAACAAAATTTATGCATGATTGATAAGCTTGTTTACGAGTTTTCTACTTTTATATAGACATTTTTAACTTTTATATGAAATAGTAAAATTTTGGTTGTCTCTCTTAGGAGGAAAACTAACGTCGTTTACAACTTTTGTATAGACATTTTCAACTTTTATATATTCATTTATGAATTTTATATACTTGTTTACGATATTTATACAAAGTTGCAAATGACCATTTCTCAGCATAAGCCATTTACTACATTTATACATTTGTTTATAACTTTTTTTCAGGTATTTACGATAAGTATACATTGATTTATGACTTTTATACATTCAATTACAACATTTATACGTCTGTTTATGATTTTTATACATTCATTTGCAAAATTTATATTCCCGTTTATAGTGAAATTTTGGTTATTTCTTCCTTGGATAAAAACAACATTGTTTACGATTTTTATATAGTTATTTATGACTTTTATATACTCATTCACACCTTTTATAATTAAGTTTACGTCTTTTATAGAAAATTACAAATTACTATTTTTCAACATAAACCATCCATTTACAACATTTTTTAAGGAATTTATGACATTCATACATCCATTTATGACTCTATATATTCATTTGCTCGATATTTATATGCTTGTTCACCACTTTTATACATTCATTTGCATCATTTATACAATCATTTATGACTTTTATTGTGAAATGTTGGTTATCTCTTCCTTTGATGAGAATAACCTTGCTTATTACTTTTATACGGCAATTTATAACGTTTATATATATCCATTATGACTTTTACAACTATGTTTACGACTTTTACAGAAGATTACTAATGAACATTTCTCACCACAGGCTGTTTACGCATTTATATGTCAGCTTACAACTTTTTTTAGGCATTTATTAATTTTATATATCCATTTATGACTTGTATACATTTTATGCTTTTATACAAAATTGCAAGTGACTATTTCTCAGCATAGGCCATTTACGCCATTTATAAATCCACTTACAACTTTCTTTTAGGCATTATGACATTTATACATCTTTTTATGACTTTTAAATATTTATTTGCAAGATTTATACTCCTATTTATAGCTTTTATAGTAAAATTATGGTTATGCCTCTTTTAGGATGAAAACAAACCTTTTATGCAACTTTTGTACAATCACTTACGATTTTTGTATAGCTATTTACGACTTTTACATACCTTTTATTACTTTTATACAAAATTGTAAATAGTCATTTTTTAGCATAGGCCGTTTGTAACATTTATACGTCTCAATTTTTTTTTTTTGGCGTTTACGACATCTATACCGAATAGTGAAACTCTAGATAGTTCTCTTTAAGATGGATAGAATGCTTGTTCATGATTTTTACATCAATTTACAACTATTATGAACCTGTTTACAACTAGTATACACTTTTTACGACTTCTTTACGAAATTACAAATAATAATAACATTAATATTTTTTTATTTTTACAAATTTTTATTTTATAACTTTTATTGTTTTAAATATAATTTTTTCCATGTATATGTTTATCAATTAATAATAATAGCCTTTAAAGATTGATAACTAATTTCTTTTTCTTTAAATCTACATACAAAATTGGGCGGTTTCAATCATTAAAAACTATTTTAATTTATTTAATTTGTATTCTTGCATATTGGATGTTTTTATAAAAGTAACTTTATTAAAAAATGATGTCTACTTTTCATTTTATAAACAGTGATTTCGTTTATTGCTTGTATACTTACAGTTAATGACTTTTATTTGTCGTTTACGATTTTTATTCTATTGTTTTATTTCTTAATTTCTTTTGTTATTTATATTATTTTCTTTACTACTTGTAACATATTTTTTTATATATAATACATAATTTTAATTTATAACTTTACAATTACATCTATACACTGAGTTACTTGTGGGTTGTTAAAAATCTTTTTTTTAATATTGTTATGTACGTACTTTTATATATTTCATATTATATTATCTTAATAAAAATAATGCACAATTGCAAATAATAATAAAATATTGGGTCCAACTGTATTTTGTTAATAACATTATTCTGTTTATTTATATCTTAACATAATCACAATTGTATAATATCTATTTATATTTTTATAATTTGAGATAATATTAATAAAATATGTTGTAGGAGGCGCATCTACGACAAGCAGGAAAAGCATCTATGACAGGTGAGAAGGGAGCTAATTTGGTAACCAGGTGTGGCTAGTTTATGTTTTGTCTCTGCTTCACTCATTGCACTAATTGTCAAGTTCTCATTCACCATGTCTGCAATAACTGCTGTATAGTTATACTGTCTGCACTCTAGCCAGTCCTTTATCATTCAATATATTAGATTACTTTGATAAAATTAACTTTCAATATTTTCTTAATATTTATATATTTTGTTTATTTAATTTTTTTCTTGAATATTAGATTATTTTAGTAAAATTAACTTTCAATATTTTCTTAATATATTTTTCTTATTTATTTAATTTTTTCTGCATATTAATTACTTTTGGTAGAATTTGCTTCTAGTCTTCTTTTATATTTATATCATCCTCATGTTAATTTATTTTTATTCTTCCATATATAAATACTTTGGTAAAATAACTTAAAATTAAAAAAATATCATCTACTTTTTTTATTTTGTAACTCTTAATTTAATTTCCTTATTTATTTGTATAATTAAATACATATTTACACAATAAAAGTCTTTATTTTATATACTGAACGATGACTATTAATGATCTATAGGTAATTATAATTACTTGTTTATTTATTAGAATTATTTGTTACATATTTATAAATTTTATTTCAGAAAATATAATATATTTTTTTATTTTATAAATTTCAAAATGTAGGGGCGGGAAGGGGGAAAGGGGAAGGCGTGAGGAGCTCATTACTAACCGGTCTTGCAACCGGCTGCAAACCTGTCATTTTTTTATCTTTCTTTGCAGATGATCGCCAAATGGCAGCCATCCAATGCCTAGGAGTATAGCATCTGCTATACCAATACAGCGGATGTACTTAAGCTGCTACCCATTTTTTAGGCATTTATTATACTTATACATCTGTTGATAACTCGTAAATGAATTTACGACTTCTCAAAGAATTTATGATTTTTATACCTCTATTTATAACTTTTATATATCCGTTTACTACTTTTTACGAGATTTCAAATGTCTATTTCTCAAAATAGGTTATTATGACTTTTATAAGTCTGTGTACAACATTTTTTAGACATTTATAATATTTATACATCTGTTGACGACTTTTAAATGAATTTTTGACATTGATACGTACATTTATGGCTTTTATACATTCATTTATGATTTTTATACACCTATTTATGACTTTTATACATTTATTTGTGACATTTATATGAAACAGTGAAATTTTGGTTATCTTCCTTAGGATGAAAAGAAACCTCATTTACAACTTTTACATAAATATTTATGACTTATATATATATATATATATATATATATATATATATATATATATATATATATATTTATTTATTTATGAATTTTACATATGTCGTTACGAAACTTATACAAAATTGTAAATAACAATTTTTGAAAAGTAACCTCATTTACGACATTTATACATTTGTTTACAGCTTTTTTTACGTATTTATGATAATTATACATTGATTTACGACTTTTATACATTCAATTGCAACATTTATATGCTTGTTCACGACTGTTATACATTCATTTAAGAAATTTATATGCCCATTTGTAGTGAAATTTTTGTTATCTCAGTCCTTGGATGAAAAACAACCTTGTTTATGATTTTTATATAGTTATTTATGACTTTTGTATACCCATTTACGACTTTTACAACTAAGTTTACGTCTTTCATACATAATTACAAATGACCATTTCTTAGTACAGATCGTTTATGATATTTATACATCCATTTACAATATTTTTTAGGCATTAATGACATTTATACATTTATTTACGACTTCTATATATTCATTCACTCAATATTTATACCCTTGTTTATAGATTTTATATATTCGTTTGCGACATTTATACGCCCATTTATGATTTTTATAGTAAAATTTTAGTTATCTCTTCATTCGGATGAAAAGTAATTTTGTTTATGACTTTTATACGGTCATTTATGACTTTCATATATATACATTTTTTTACTTTTACAACTATTTTTACGACTTTTATACAAAATTACAAATGACCATTTCTTAGCACAGGCTATTTACGACATTGATATGTTGGTTTACAACTTTTTTTTAAGTATTTATGACTTTTATATATCTATTTACGAATTTTATAACATTTACGACTTTTATACAAAATTACAAATGACCATTTCTCAGCATAGGCCATTTACGACATTTATAAGTCCACTTACAACTTTCTTTTAGGCATTTATGACATTTATACATTAATTTACGACTTTTAAACTTTCATTTGCAAGATTTATATGCCTATTTACAACTTTTATAGTGAAATTTTATAATATTTATACATCTGTTGATGACTCTTAAATAAATTTACAATTTTTAAATAAATTTATGGCGTTTATACATTCATTTACAACTTTTATATATATGTTTACTACTTCTTATGAGATATCAAATATCTGTTTCTCAAAATATATTACGACTTTCATAAGTCTGTGTACAACATGTTTAGGCATTTACAATATTTATACATCTGTTGACGACTTTTAAATGCATTTATGACTTTGATACGTATATTCATGGCTTTTATATATATTAATTTATGATTTTTATACATGCATTTATGACTTTTATATATTTATTTGCGAAATTTATATGAAATAGTGAAATTTTGGTTGTCTCCCTTAGGATGAAAACTAACCTCATTTATAACTTTTATATAGACATTTTCAACTTTTATATATTTATTTATGAATTTTACATACTTGTTTACGATATTTACACAAAATTTGCAATTTGACAAATTCTCAGCATAAGCCGTTTGCTACATTGATACATTTGTTTACAAGTTTTTAGGTATTTACAATAAGTACACACTGATTTATGACTTGTATTCATTCAATTGCAACATTTATATATTTGTTTATGATTTTTATACATTTACTGCGAAATATATATGCCAGTTTATAGTGAATTTTTGGTTATTTCTTCCTTGGATAAAACAACCTTGTTTACTATTTTTATATAATTATTTATGAGTTTATATACCCATTTATGATTTTTATAATTAAGTTTACGTCTTTTATACAAAATTACAAATGACCATTTCTCAGCACAGGCCGTTTCTGACATTTATATATATTCATTTACAAAATTTTTTTTACAAATTTATGATATTTATACATCCATTCACGACTTCTATATATATGCATTTGCTCGATATTAATACGTTTGTTCACAACTTTTTTACATTCATTTGCGTCATTTATACAGTCATTTATGACTTTTATATTGAAATGATGGTTATCTCTTCCTTCTGATGAAAAGTACCCTTGTTTATGACTTTTATGCGTCCATTTATAATTTTTATATAGATCCATTATGACTTTTACAGCTAAGTTTATGACTTTTATACAAAATTACAAATGATCATTTCTCAACACAAGCTGTTTATGACATTTATATGTTAGTTTACAACTTTTTTAGGCATTTATAACTTTTATATATCTATTTATGACTTTTATACCGTTTACGATTTTTATTGAAAATTGTAAATGACCATTTCTGACATAGGCTATTTACGACATTTATAAGTCCACTTACAACTTTCTTTTAGGCATTTATGACATTTATACTTTTATTTGTGACTTTTTAACATTCAATTGCAAGATTTATATGCCTATTTACAATTTTATAGTCAAATTATGGTTATACCTCATTTAGGATGAAAACTAACCTTGTGTACGACTTTTGTACAATCATTTACGATTTTTGTATAGCTATTTACGACTTTTACATACCTTGTTATTACTTTTATACAAAATTTCAAATAGCCATTTATTAGCATAGGTAATAGGTCGTTTGCAACATTTATATGTCTCAACTTTTTTCCTTTAACATTTATGACATCTATATAGAATATTAAAACTCTAGATATTTATTTACGACTTTTATGAACCTGTTTACAACTATTATATACTTTTTACAACTTGTATACGAAATTATAAATAATAATAACATTAATATTTTTTATTTTCACATATTTTTATTTTATAACTTTTGTTGTTTTAAATATAATTTTTTTCATATATATATATTTATCAATTAATAACAATAGACTGTAAAAATTGATAACTAATTTCTTTTTCTTTAAATCTATATAAAAAATTGGGTGGATTCGTTCATTCAAAACTATTTTAATTTATTTAATTTGTATTCTTGCATAGTAGATGTTTTTGTAAAAGTAACTTTATTAAAAAAATGATGTGCACTTTTCATTACGAACAATGATTTCGTTTATTGCTTGCATACATACAGTTAATGGCTTTTATTTGCCGTTTACGATTTTTATTCTACTGTTTTATTTCTTGATTTCTTTGTTATTTATATTTTATCTTCAGCTACTTGCAACATGTTATTTTGCATATGATACAAAATTTTAATTTATAACATTATAATTACATCTATATACTGAGTTACTTGACGGTTGTTAAAGATCTTTTGTATTTTTAATATTATTATGGATGTACTTTTACATATTTCATATTATATTATCTTAATAAAAAAAAGGATAGTCTTAAATCATAATAATTAAATCACTTATTTAATTTATATTTTAAAATTTAATGTAATGAATTTGGCATGCCGGGGGTCGGACAATGAAAAGTAACTTCAAACAGGCAATAGGTTTTATTGGTTTTTTGCTTTTTTTCTAAAATTGATGCCGAGCGTCAGAGATCCAGTAGCCACAGCTACAACAGCAACTATATCAGTCCAGTTGTTGAACTCTAGCAAATTCTACAACTTTTATATAGATATTTACAGTTTTTTAAGTTTTTTATGGCTTTTATTAAAAGTTAGGGTCAAGATGATAATTTTATTAAAAATTACTTTTTTATACAATTTTAACGTTTAATTAATTTTTCGATATAACATTATAGCAAGTATATGTCTACATAATATATTGTACTATTTTATTGACTATTATTAACATATATAGTACAATATTAACTTTTGTTCTTTTCTATTCTTGTGATTGCAATTAATTTAATTGTAATTTTATTTTTTAATGTATATGTTAAAAGAACTTGTAAATTTCCTAATCTCTCAAATGTTAATTAAGAGAATTAACTATTGATTAATATTTAATTCAAAGTTTGAATATTAAACTAATTCATTAAGTAAATATATTGTATATATCGTAAATATTAATTTTCGAAATTAATTTTTTAATAATCCTTTAGGCAGGAAAGAATTCCTTTCCATGTAATAATATATTATATTAATCTGATTGCTAATCTGTTAAATTATGTATACAAATTAGCAATCAAATTAATTCTTTCATAATGGTTTATTACATGTCAATTACATTAAATATAATAAAATAAATTTGAGAACCAGGTAATTAGTTATCACTACAACTATAGAATAAATAATCATATATAAATATATAAATATATATTAATAAATTTATGAAAACAGATTAGATGAATATGAAGAATTTGGGTAATTATCGATTGGCCAAAAATGATGTACTAAGTGTTAATATAATTAATTATATTATTAAATAATTAAAAAATAAACTATGATAAGATAAGAAAATTATGCCAAAAAGAATTATTGCAAAGTGGGTTAGTGGCCATAGAAGTTTTTCTATGTAAGCTACAAAATATCATTTACAAAAACTAAAATTATTTGCAAAAAGGATAATTATATGTAAGATTATAAAATAAATATATTAAAACATCAAACATTTTCCTAGATTTCCACCTACATATATTAAAACATAATTATTTGTTATAATTAACTGATGTAATGTATACCAGTGTTATTGTTTTGATTCTATGAATGATAACATTCAATTAATAAATGCACACTGCTAAAAGCATACTTGCTAATGTTTTCTAGATCCAAGAGTTCCAAAAACATAATTTATTAACCCTTAATATTATCGTAGATAAGATTCTGGAGTTGTTTATGATATCATTAGAAATTTGATTTATAAGCATAATTATCCTTAATTTGAAATAATTACCCATTAAATATCATAAAGGCTATAAAAATTTATTTTTAAGATATATTATAATAAATATTTTTTAATTTAAATATTAAAGTGTGTTATATATTGATGCATATTTATGTCAAAATTTGAAGATTAAATTAATTTCGTCAAAGTAACTACATTGTATATATGGTAAAAGTAAATTAATTGTCTAATTCTGCATTACATTGAAACTAATTAATTCCCATATAATATTATATTATTTTAATTTGATTATTAACTAATTTAACTAGTTATAGAAATTTAGGATTAGATTGACTTTAATTAAGAAAAATTTGTAAATAAATTCGTGACATTACTTTCATTCATAACTTACTAAACAATTAAACTAAAATCAAACAAATTTACTTGAATTACATTTTAAATGAAGGGGGCGGGAGGGTGGAAAGGGGAAGGCGGGGGGAGGAGGGAGCTGCAACCGGCTACTCCCCTTCCATTTTTTTTTTTTTTTGTCTTTTCTGTAGATGGCCGCCAAATGGCAGCCATCCAATGGCTTAAGCTACAGTGATCTGCTGTATTGTACAGCAGACGTACTTAAGCTGAAGTCTTATCTTTCAGATCCGGTTAACAATTTCTATTTAATGGTTTCTATTTGTTTTTCAACTTACAATGAAGAGCAAAAAGAAATTTCAAATTATTTAATTTCTATACAATCAAAATTTCAAAAATTTACAAATCAAAATCCAAAATATTAAAAAATCCATAGAAAACAATTAACATAGTTTTCTTTTTTTTTTTTTTAAAAAAAAGAAACTCAGGTCATGGCTAGTTGCCAACACACAACCCAGCCATCATTCTCCGCACGGCAACCAACATAGCAGCTGGCATCCCATGCACAGCAACCAAAACACTTGTTGAAAACCCTTGTTAGGATTCATATTTGGATTTCAACAATTTAGGGATTACGCTTAAGTTTTTAAAATTAGCGTTAGGGTTTGAGAAATAGAATTTTAAAATGAGATTAATTTGGTTAATGTATATTAATTATCTAATAATAAGGGTAAAAGGGTATTTTTAACCTTTAATTTGTAAAAAATCAGATAAAAATTGTTAAGACCTGAATGATAAAAACATGTAAATCTTAAGTGCTAAGTGATAGATATATTAAAATACAATTTTTTACTAATAAAAAACTAAATTTTAAGACTAGTTTGTGATATTATCTCATTATTGTTATCATGTGTCAAGTCAATCTCAATTGAAAACACGTTTGTTTGCTTATTTATTGAATAATTTGTTCTAAAAAAAATTATGTTGTTTATTCTTCATTTTATGTATAATCATAGTGAAGAAACTCAAATCGAGATTTCTTAATAAACTCATTTTATGATTTCTAAAATTTTAAAATGACAAAGATATTTTTATTTTTTAAATTTTAAATTTTTTATAATAATTTTTTATAATTTCATATTATAAATTCTTTTATATTTATCTAATTAAATAACTAATAATTTCTTTTAATTAAAACTCTTTTAATAAGATTTAACTTATAAATTATAAATGAATAGACACAAACAAATGGAAACCCAATTCAAGTTTTTTTCTCAAATATATATATATATATATATTATACAAATACTATTCAATCGAGTGGTACAAATGGGAATCTTGAAATTGTCTAAAACATAACATCATTTGGATTACTATTATAATCTTTTGATAGATATGTAAATACTTTTCTTATTTTAATATTCTTAAACATTATCAATAATTCTCACAACCATGTTTTAAACTATTAAAAACCCATATGCGCTTCCTAAAAATAGTTAAAATCGATTTATATAAATTTTAAAATTACACCTAAAGAGAATTTAATATTTTTTATAAATATAGATTACAATGAAATATAATAATTTTTTTTACATAGAGTCAAATTAATGGCGGTCCGCTTCTATGACTGTTTTGAGTCCATCCCTTGCAGTTTTGACTTCAAAGTTTGTGACGATAGAATTCACAATTCTGTGTGCGATTCAATGCATTAGATTATCGATGAGACAGCGCATTAAAAAAGATATTTATTTATATTAAATTTATAAATTTTTGAGATAATACCACAAACTATCTCCAAAGTTTAGCAAAACATCCTGAACTTAGAACTTAGGGAAACTACTTGGTTACAACGTCTATACCCATACAACAAATTTGAAAGTTGTATAAAAATCATAAATGTATGTATAAAAGTTGTAAATGAGTAAATAAAAGTTGAAAAGTTATAAATGAGTAAATGAAAGTTGTATAAAAGTTATAACACAACTTTTATTTACTCGTTTACGACTTTTATATGCTCATTTATAATTTTTATATAATTTTGATTCTTGATGTATGGTTACAAGTGACGTACTATAGAATGACTCTGAACTTAGATTTTCGTACCTATTTTGTAGTCCTCAAATTTTTTATATTTTCACTCAACCCCAATTAATCACTTCGCTCCGATTATGTATTAACCAGAGTTTGAAAAGAATCTTTTACTAATATTATTACAGTAGTTATAGATTTATAACCTTCATACAACTCAAATCCTAAATCTGATATTACAATCTAAATGATAAAATTTTATTAGAGATGTAGCTTCTATCATTCTTTTTTGTTATTTCCTCCTTCAGTGAATGATTGTAGGGTTTATGTTATATGAAGGTTGTAAGTCTAGCACTACTCTTATTATTAGATAATAAATATCTATTAACAAAACAAATTAATTTCAAAACCTAATTCCTAAATTAACAGAACCATTTAAACCCAAATTCCTAGTTTGTAAACCCTAAATCATTTAAACCCAAATCCATCAGCTATTGGTTGGTTGGGCATTGGGGCCATATGTTGGCAGCGGTGGATTGGTGTTGGGTAACCGATACAAAGACGGTGGTGGGTTGTGATTGGTGGCATCTAAGAAAGGTATGGTGGATGGTTGTGGATTTGAGAAATTTGTGGATGGTGGTGGGTTATGGCAATAGCACATTTTTATTTTTTTACTCGAATTTTAACTTAGTATATAAAAAATTGTGTTAGATCTATAATGATTCTACAAAGCATGGTAAGAAGCTCAAGGCTTTTTCTTTCTTTCTTTTTTGTGAAAATATATATTACTAATACAAGTCTAAAATAGGAGCTTTTTTTAAGGACAAGGGCATAAAAGATTTAAATTTCTATATAATTACCTAAATATTCTCAATCTATTACTAAATATACCCTATGGCACTTAGCAAAATAGTTCAATTGAAAATTCTGCAAATATTTTTATTAGAAAATAAAATAAATTAGTCATTGGTTTATATATGGGTGAGAGAAAAAAATAATTCTACACATTTGCACTATTTTAAGTTAATATAGTTAAATCTTTTAATCATTGGCGATAGAAATAATCTACAGCTTTATTAAAGAATTTTAATTAGAATTTTATTAGGGATGGATTGAGGTATTCAAGTAATTAGATAGAAAATTAGATGATTTTATGCCATTTTTTCTTAATTGTAGTTACTATTTTGGAATATTTTATAAGGATAATGACAATTTGCCCCCTGAGGTTTCGCTAAACCACCGATAATCCCTCACTTTTCAGAAATTAAATTTGCCCCCTCCGATTTCAAATCGACGTTAAAGTTAACTGAATAAGGGTAAAACGGTAATCTTGTTGATATACAATTCGAAGCATCAAGATTCACAATAAGGTTAAAGTAATTATACAAATAAATTAAAAATCAAATTAAATATTAATTATAATTTAAATTAAAAAAGAAAAAACTTAAATCATAATAGATCCAATTTCCCCAAATCACCCAAATTAACCCTAGTCTCACCCCACTCTCCACCTCTCTTTCCCCTTCCCTTGTGAGTCCATCTATCGCCTAGCCTCACCCCGCTCTCTGCCTCTCTCTCCCTTTCTCTTGTCCATCCACCTCGATAGAGGTCTCCTCAGCCTTGCCGCACTTCGCCTTCCTGTCTCCTTTCCCCCAACTGTCCGCCTTTGTCAACAACCATAGCCTTGCCACTCTCAACCTTTTTCTCCCCCTTTCAATTGCTGTTTGCAATTATGTCAATTAATTGATGCTGAAGAGAAAAAGAGTTAACGGTGGTGAGTAATGCTAGTGTTGCAATTTACTTTACTTTTTTTTTCTTTTCAATTTAATGTTTGGCTGGAATTGTTATTTCCGGTGATCTCTTAGGTGTTGTTAAGTTGTGTGGTTGTTAGCTTGCTACTAGTGCCGCTATCTTGGATGTTGATGGGTCATGCTATTCTTTAATTTTTTCTCTTACTGATTAGAGTTTGAATACTATCGTGGGTGTTGATGGGTGATGCTCTTTTTTAATTTTTTTCGTACTGAAAGGAGTTTGAATGCTGCCGTGGATGTTGATGGGTGATGTTGCTGTGGGTGTTGCTTGATGAACACTGAAATAGTGTATATTTAATAAGAGCTTAATTCATCATATTACACTAATAGTGTCATTAAATTCATCAACTTAAGTATATTTGTAGTCTTTGCATCTTTTGAATTAGCTTCATCTTAATTTCAATTTTGATGCAGGTTTAGTAAAATGGACATAACTTTCTATTTATAGATTAGAATGGTGCAAATCTTGATTTGATAGAAGCTGATTAAGTTATCTACAAAATTCTATTTCATAAAGATGATGAAATTCAGGCGTCTAATGGATAAAAAATGGGCTTGAAGAAAAACCATCTTAGTCTCAACCCAGCCTAACCATGTCCCCGTATTTTGATCGTATCTCTTGAAATACGAATCCAAATCATATGATTCAAGATGTTCTAGAAAGTTGAGAGAAATATTTACAATTTTTATGAAGGCATGTGATTAAAATTATAAATATTTCAATGTTGAAATCAGTGTTCAAAGTCGGTACACATGATGATCTAATTGTCAATAAGATATTTTACAATTGTCTCTTTGTAATTTAATGAGTTTGCCCTCAAATGTATCTATAAATAGAGGTGTTTTGTGACCCATTAGGGTATCTTAGCTCTTGGCTGGGATCTGTTAACATTGTGTTTTCTCTCTTGTGTTTTGTTCTCTTAATATTATTAATAAATCTTTTTCTTCTTGCAATTTATTTCTTTCTTGCATAATGTCTTGCTAAATTCTCTCTTGCTAAGGTGGAATGGTGAAACACTTGATATGAGAATAAGGATTTTCTAGCCCTCTGATATGTACTTAATAATCATAATCTTGTGTTGTTTATTTTATATGTCTTATATTTATTTTCTTAATCAATCTTGACACCACTCGTAAAGTAGATGTCTTGATATGTTGTAGACAATCTTTGGCACATCAAATGCTTAGATCATTTCTAGACGTCGTATGGTTCTTCCTTATTGATATAAGTCTAGTTAGGAACTTTGATTTCTTGTAGACATATGGTGATTGGCACATTAGGTGCTTGAACCCATTTATAATAAATGATATAAATATCGGTAATGAACAAATATAATTCATATAAAATGGGCCGAAATGACATACCTTTCAATTGGAACCTCCTTGATGTGTGGGTTCTAATTGAGTTATAATTGGGTTGTTTATCCTTATTTCATATATCAAGGGCGGATCCCCTAACCTTAGCTTTCGTTATTATTGTTTTAATTCTTCTTACTTGTGTATTTAAATTATTCTCATTTATTACTTATAAAATAGTTCTTTCATTTGCTATGGTAGGTTTACCACCTATTTCCATGGATGGTTTTACCATTTTTTATTTTTGTTTTACATTTGAATGGTCGGTTGTATGACCTACCGTCCTTACTTTTATTTGTTAATATCATCTTGTTATTTATTTGAATTATTCATGTCATATTTCTAATCCTTTAATTTGTACTCCTAAATCCCCTTCCTCATGGATCGACCCTAGTCTTACCTGGTTTATTACTTCGATACTACTATACTTGGGAGATAATACTTTTTTGGGAGATAATACTAGGTTCATAGATGAATGGGACAATCGTTCCCAGCAAAATGATCAAAACTAACTAAGAACTCTTAGAGATTACATAAATCCAGTGATGACTAGTGCACCATCTTTCTTAGTTTCTCCTCCTGATGTAATCCATTTCAACTTCAAACTGAGTTTCGTTCAACTTTTACCCACCTTTCATGGCCTTGATACTGAGAACCTATATTCACATTTAAAAAAATTTGAAGAAGTGTGTAAAGCCTATAGTGACCCAAATTGTAGCATAAACACCATTACACTAAAGCTTTTTTCTTTGTCTTTAAAACATAAAGCTAGAACATAACTACAAAATTTGAGGTCAAGTTCCATTAGTTCATGGGATGAAATAAAACAACAATATTTTTTTAAAAAAAATTACTTCCCATAGAACAAATTCTATTAAAAGGTAAATCACTAGTTTTACTTAAAACCCAGGCGAAACCATTTACCAATGTTGGGATAAGCATAAAGAATTACTTAATACCTATCCTCACCATGGCTTTGAAACTTGGAGATTAGTTGCACATTTTTGTGAATGGTTAACAGCTTAAGATAGGCAACTAGTAGAGCTAATGTGTAACGGACAATTTGGAGATAAAGACCCTGAGGAAGCAATTGACTATCTCGATTCATTAGCAGAAAAGGCCCAAAATTGGGATACTGTTGGCACCTATAAGGTACCAAACAAACCCCACCCTCGACATCCAATAGAGGCATATATAACCTTAAGGAATACCATGACCTTCAAGCCAAATATGCATCCCTAGTTAGAAAAGTAGAGCCTTTAGAAATGAAAAAGAGTGGTCTTTTGAATTCTGTTCAAGAAATTGTCTGTCACATTTGTAATGCTAATGACCATCCTACTGATGATTGCCCAACTTTGCCTGCTTTTAAGGAATGTCTTCATGAACAAACCAATGTCTTAAACACTTTTAAAAGGTCAAATCACAATCCATACTCACAAACTTACAATCCTGGTTAGAGAAAATCACCCAAATTTTAGTTGGAAGAATGACAATCATGGACAATCTTCACAAGTCCCTTTTCCAGCACATCAAAATTTTCAAAATTCTCATGATCATGCACCATATGTCTCCCCTCCTAAGAAGGATCTTAAGGAACATTGCATTTATTCATTACAAAGTAAGAGACCTTCAATAGTCAAACTGCTCAAACATTAGCAAATTTGATGGACACTCTTGCAAAATTTGCATCCACATTTAGTATTCATGAAAAAGAAAAATTTCCTTCCCAAACATTGCAAAATCCTAAAGATCAATCTAATTCAGGTGTGAGTAGTTCAAACAGTCATTACATAGATCAATCCAAATCAGTCATTACCCTTCGTAATAGTAAGGTTGTTGAAAAACACATTCCTAAACCTTATAAGCAAGAAGATGAATCGACCTTTAAAGGTCAGGAAGAGGTTACCACCAATATTTAGTGAGGAAGAAATCAAATCCCTATATATTTCTTCATTTCCTCAAGCATTAACCACACAAAAGAAGCCAACTCACAATTCTGAAATCTTTGAAATTTTCAAACAAGTAAAGGTAAACATTCCCTTGCTAGATGTGATTAAACAGGCACCTTCTTACGCCGATTATTTGAAAGATTTGTGTACTGTGAAAAGAAAATTGAATGTCAAAAAGAAGGCCTTTCTAACTGAGCAAGTAAATGCTATTCTTCAAAACAATAATACAGTAAAATTTAAGGATCTAGGTTGTCGTACAATTTCATGTATTATTAGAGATCATAAAATTGAACAAGCTTTACTTGATCTTGGCGCTAGTGGGAATTTGCTTCCATACTCGATTTTTCAGAAACTGAATATAGGTGAGTTAAAACCGACTTCTGTGAGTCTTTTGCTTGCTGATAGATCAATTAAAGTGTCAAGAGGAGTAGTAGAAGATGTGATTGTTCAAATCAATAAATTCATTTACCCAGTGGATTTTATCGTCTTAGATATACAACTAGTGGAGGTCTATAATTCAATTTCTGTCATTTTAGGGCGTATGTTTTTAGCTACCTCTAATACTTTGATTAATTGCAGGAATGGAGTCACGAAGTTATCATTCAAGAACATGATATCGGAACTTAATGTTTTTAATATGTGCAAATAGCTACATGAAAAAGATGATGAAATTGAGGAAGCTATTATAATTGAAACTATTGTGGAAGATCACATCCAAAAAAGGAGTTTTTTTGACCCTTTCAAAACCTGTTTAGTCAATTCATTATAATCGAGTATGCAACTAGAGTCTGATCTTTCAAATATGTGTTCCTTACTGGATTGCACATAGGTGATGGAAAACCAAGGCTCGAAACCACGACTTGAAGAATTAGGAGAAATGAATAAAAGTGAGGAAGAGGAAGCTCCCAAGTTAGAACTGAAGCCTTTACCTGAAAGACTAAAATACACATATCTTGGGGAGAATCAGGCGTATCCGATGGTAATTTCTTCATCCCTCATAAGCGAGCAACAAGGTAAGTTGATAGAAGTGCTTACAAGACATAAAAATGCAATTAGGTCAACTTTAAGAGATATAAAAGGCATTAACCCTTTGATTTGTACACATAGAATTCATTTAGAAGAAAATGCCAAAACATACCAACAACTTTAAAGGAGATTAAATCCTTATATGAAAGAGGTCATTAGGGTTGAAGTTGCTTAAACTACTTGATGTGGGAATTATCTATCCTATTTCGGATTGAAAGTAGATAAGCCCTACACAAGTAGTACAAAAAAAATATGGCATTACAGTAGTAAAAAATGAAAAGGGTGAATCATTACCAGCCCAAGTCTCATCTAGTTAGAAGATGTGCATTAATTATAGAAAATTAAATGATGTCACTAGAAAAGATCATTTTCCCTTACCATTCATTGACCAAATTTTAGAAAGAGTGGCAAGGCATTCCTAGTACTACTTTCTTGATAGCTACTCAGGATATAACCAAATTCTCATTGCACTTGAAGACCAAGAAAAGACCACATTCACATGCCCCTCTGGTACTTTTGCATTTGGAATGATGCCTTTTGGACTTTGTAATGCTCCAATTACTTTTCAAAGATGCATGTTCAGCATTTTTAGTGACATGGTTGAGCATTGTTTAGAAGTTTTCATGGATGATTTAACTGTCTTTGAAAACTCTTTTGATAATCGTCTTGAAAACTTAGAAAAAATCCTAAAAAGGTGTGAAGAAAAAGGTCTTATT
This sequence comes from Boswellia sacra, assembly GCA_013180625.2. Lineage (NCBI taxonomy): Eukaryota > Viridiplantae > Streptophyta > Magnoliopsida > Sapindales > Burseraceae > Boswellia > Boswellia sacra. Next base: position 41,734 of record SNVD02004629.1, on the reverse strand, counting down.
TTGAATTGAAAAAAATTTCATTATATGGTTATCTCTCAGGGATTTTCTTAAGTCATATGGTGTCTTCTAAAGGAATTGAAGTGGATAAAGCAAAAGTGGAATTGATTTTTCATTTGCCTCCACAAAAAACAGTCAAGGAGTTCCGTTCATTTTTAAGGCATGCTGGATTTTATAAGAGATTCATAAGAAATTTTAGTGCTATATCTAAACCTTTTTGTAACCTCTTAATAGAAGACACTTCTTTTGAATGGACTCAAGAATGTCAAAATGTCTTTGATAAGTTAATTGGACTTTTAACAACTCCTCCAATTATTCAATCTCTCGATTGGTCCTTGCCTTTTGAATTAATGTGTGATACAAGCGATTATACTATTGGTGTTATTTATAGGACAAATAAGAGAAGGTAAGCTTTATGCGATATACTATGCAAGTAAAACTTTAAATGATGCACAAATGAATTACACTGTAATTGAAAAGGAGCTACTTGTAGTAGTATTTGCATTGGACAAATTTTGGTCTTATTTAATTGGTTCCCCCTGTTGTTTACACTGACCATGCTGCTGTAAGATATTTAATGCCTAAACAGGATACAAAACCCAAATTAATACGATGGATCTTATTACTTCAAGAATTCAACATTACAATAAAGGATAAGAAAGGAGCCGAAAATGGCGTTACAGATCATCTATCAAGATTGACGACAGAGACATCATTTGAAACCTCACCTATCAATGACTTTTTTTCCGATGAATTTTTATTCTCTGTTACTACAATACCTTGGTTTGCTAACTTGTAAATTTTCTTGCAACAGGAGAAATGCCAACTTAGTGGAGTGCCCAAGACAAAAAGAGGCTTTTAACTGAGGTGAAAAAATTTTATTGGGATGATCTATATCTGTTCAAATATTGTCCTGACAAATATTACTTAAAAGATGTACACCCCACAATAAGGTAAGTAGTGTTATTAATTTTTGTCATTCTAAAGCAAGTGGAGGACATTTCTTATCAAGAAAAATAACTGCAAAAATCTTATAATATGGATTTTATTAGCCCACCTTATTTAATGATGCACATGCATTTTGCAAAACTTGTAAAAATTGTCAAAAATTGGGAGCTATTTCAAAACGAAATATGATGCCTTTGAATCTTATTCTTGTTGTTGAATTTTTTTTACTATTTGGATATTGATTTTATAGGACCATTTCCACCATCATTTGGTTTTATTTACATTCTTGTCGAGGTAGATTATGTCTCAAAATAGGTCAAAGCAATTCCTTGTCAAAACAATGACCACAAAACAATTATCAAATTCTTAAAAGAGAATATCTTTTGTTGATTTGGAATTCCTTGAGCTATTATTAGTGATGGGGGGACACATTTTTGTAAGAAACCATTTGATACTTTATTGAAGAAATATGGAATCGCCCATAAAGTTTCTACCCCTTATCACCTAGAAACAAATGGACAACTTGAATTAGCAAATAGGGAGATAAAACAAATTTTAGAAAAAACCGTTAACCCAAACCGCAAAGGTTGGTGCTTAAGACTTAATGATGCACTTTGGACCTACCGAACTGCTTTCAAAACATCAGTAAGTATGTCTGGAAACGTTATCACTTGCTTGTGGAAATTGAGCATAAAACTTACTGGGCCATTAAAATATTTAACACAAATTTGGATGATGCTTGCAAATTACGTAAACTCCAACTGAGCGAATTTGAAGAAATCAAGAATGAGGCTTATGATAATTTTGAGATTTACAAAGAAACAATGAAGGTTTTCCGTGACAAACAATTTGTTAGAAAATCTTTTGAACCTTTATAAAAAGTTCTTTTGTATGATTTAAGATTGCATTTGTTTCCTGGTAAACTTCGGTCTCGTTGGATTGGACCTTTTATTGTTAGAAATATTTTTTCTCATGGAGCTGTTAAAATTGAGAACCCAAAGAATGATAATGTTTTTAAACTTAACAGACAACGGTTAAAACCATTCTTTAGAAATTTTGATCAAAATAAAGAGTCCATTGCTTTGGTAGATCCTTTCCAAGGACTAATTTTTTCCAGTCAAGTGGCAGATACGATACTCCATGGCTTTTAAAGTTTGTTTTTAGTTCGCTAAAAACTGTTACTCATTTTGGATTCATTTTCTTCTCTCTTATTTTCTTTTCAAATGGATACCATTCTCTCAAATCTAAAAATACATTTTTCCTCTCTTCCTCAAAATGATTTGCTTAAAATTTATAAAGTACAAGCAAAAAGACTAAGGATCTTAATGCTCAAGAGTATTCCTAGTGATTTAAAATGATTAATTGAAGCCAAGATCTGATTATCTTGTGAATCTCCAGACAGTTTTGTTTTTCAAATGCCAGGTTTAGGAAGAAGCTCTTATGCCAAAAAGTGAATAGCAAAAAGATTACAAGTCTATTACAAATGTGCAAGATGGACTTGTAAGCAGTATTGCCACTCTTTGGGATTTGTGTCTAACAATCGAGAGGATAAGCTTCAATTCATCAAGAATGGTCTGAGTAGGGATCTCTAGACAATGTCTTATTGACTTTTAAGATGCATCCTTATGAAATTGTGCAACATAAAATCTTGAAAATATGGATCCAATTTAGAGAAGAGCATGCACAATACAGTCTCGGGAATCTACTCAAAATGACCATGTTTGTCAGTTTATAAGAAAATTGGATGAGAAGCATATCCCTAACTGATAAAAGGTGTTTAATCCATTTCTAGACATAAAAACAGAGGAAGATCTGAGCCACAGTCACAATTACCTACATATATGCATGTGCGCTGTCATTTTTTAATTTTTATGCCTTATTGTTGTCATTTTTGAATTTATTTCTTCATCTTGTGGTTGAATTATGCATGCTATAATTTTTATATCTGCCATTTTTTAATTTCTATGTCTTATTGTCAAACTTTTTCAACAAACAACCGAGCTACCCATATAGGTGTTATCATTACAATATCTTATTACACTCCACAAATACGACATCTCTTGTTCTTCATTCTCACACACGTAGTTAGAGAGTTATTTAGACATGGAGGGAACCTCAGATCGTCGAATCCAAAAGATATGTGTATTCTATAGATCTTGACATAGAAAAGTGGAGAGTTTGTAGAAGCAGCAAACTATCTTGGTAGATTATTAGCTGAGAGAAAGATTCATTTAGTTTATGGGGGAGGTAGCCTAGAGTTAATGGGTTGTGTGTCAACAGCTGCACTCTTAGCAGTGCAATCAAGTTTTAGGTGTTATTCTTAGAGCTTTAGTTGTAGAAAGCATCAATAGGAAAACAATTAGGCAGGAGTTAAAGGTTTTATCTAAGCATGAATGCATGACATACATGCTTATCAATTCAGATTTCTTTATTGCTTTACCAGGTGGCTTTGGTACTTTTGAAGAAATTTTTCAAATTGCCTCTTAGGCCCAACTAAATCTCCATCAGAAACCTATAGGTTTGTTGAATATTAACAATTTCTTTGATCCTTTATTACGTTTTGTTGATTTAGTTGTAGAACAAAATTTTATCTCGCACTCAGTGCGACAAATCCTTATTTCTGCTACAACTGTTGAGGAACTGCTTAAAAAATTACAAGCAGTTAATTATGAACCTGACCCTGTAACAACTCAAATTAATTGGCCAGTGGGACACAACAATAAACATAAACTAGATTTGACGCTCCGTTTGTAATTTTCCTTGCCTTTTATTTTATTTGTAGTATTTTATTTTACGTTCACTTAAGTGTTTTTCAGGTTGTTTCTTTTGAATAACTGAAGCTTCAGGTAATGTCTCATATTCCTTATCTCTCTATATTTAAACATTGAGGACAATGTTTCATTTGGTTAGGGCAAAAGGATTCTAGACATAAGTGTATAAGTGTGTCTTATATTTTCATCTTGCAGAAAAAAGTGATTAAGTAATTAGATTTAGAGTGGTAGTGTAAGGAGTTCAATTCCTTTAGAGTCACATTCTAGGTCAGGAATGGTAGAGTAAAGAGGGCAATTTTGAACTCTTAAAACCCATTCTAACTGACTTGTCATTTTATTTTGATTTTGCACTTTTGAAGACTCATTTTAGCTAAGTCGTTGTTATTTAGTTTTTATTTTTAAATTTTATAGCGAGGTTGTCTTATTCACTTTTTTTTGAATTATTCAAATCTATGAACTCTTACAACTTTATCATTTAATAAATTGTTTGCTTATGTACTCATTAAGCAAGTATTTATGAATCTTTCTTTACACAAACACACATACCTTGATGTAAGATTGTGGGTTGCAAAATGAAATGTTACAATATTTGAGTTCTCTTGTTTTGTTTAGGATAACAACAAAAGGAAGGGGGAAGTTAAAAGAAAAAGAAAGGAAAAAAAAAGAGCCTAAAAAAGAAGAGAAAAAAAAAAGAAATAAACAAATAAGCAATTGTGAAAAAGTTTGGTCTCATAGCCTCCTTAATTTGAGCAATTAAGCCCGAGGGGTGCCTCAACACCTAATACCTTAAGACCAACTAGTTTGAGAGCTATTAGCCCAAAGCTTGTTACATGGATTAAAGAGAAAGCTTAAGGGGATCGAATATTGCACTATCCGTAATTTTTCTAAGAAAAAGAAAAAGCATCAACAACTCAAGTCATTAAGCTCGTAGGGGTATCTTAACACTAATGCCCAAGGGCAACTGGCCTGGGAGTCATTAGCTTAAAGCTCATTACATGGGTTAACGATGCATTGTCATAAAAAAAAAAACAAAAATGATGAATAATGAATGCCCCCACCTAAGGATGTTAGCCTTGATAAGTATTAGAACCGATACGGCTTCTTTCTAAAAAGCCCCATAGTTATGTATCGACTGAGCACAAAAGGAAGGTTTGTTAATAACTTGACTGAAGGGTACATGAGTCTTTTTAAAATTAAAAAAACAAGAAAAAAATTTGGTTGAGAGTTTGTTTATTTGGATAGAATCAAGGAGAGTATAATAATGATCACCTCGGATGTAAAATTCTATAAATCACTACTGAATAATAACCCTTTAATTGTTAGGGACTAGCAATAAGCTAGTTGGGAGGTGTAATGAACACTTAAATATATATATTTAATAAGAGCTTAATTCACCATATTACTCTAATATTGTCATTAAATTCCTCAACTTAAGTATATTTATAATCTTTGCATCTTTTGAATTATCTTCATCTTAATTCTAATTTGATGCAGGTTTAGTAAAATGGACAAAACTTTCTATTTATATATCAGAATGGTGCAAATCTTCATTTGATGGAAAGCTAATTAAATTATCTACAAAAGTGTGTTTCATAAGGATCATGAAATTCGGGCATCTAATGGACCAAAATTGGGCTTGAACCAAACCCATCTGCAGTCTCATCCTAGCCTGACCATGTCCTTGTATTTTGACCGTATCTCTTCAAATACGAATCCAAATCATATGATTCAAGATGTTCTATAAAGTTGAGAGAAATATTTACAACTTTCATGGAGACATATGATCAAAAATTTAAATATTTCGATGCCGAAATCGGTGGTCAAAGTTGGTGTACATGATGATCTAAATTGTCAACAAGACATTTTATAATTGTCCCTTTGTAATTTGACGAGTTTGCCCTCAAATGTATCTATAAATAGACGTGTATTGTGAACCATTAGAGCATCTTGGCTCTTGGCTGGGATCTCTTAACATTGTGTTTTGTTCTCTTAATATTATTAATAAATCTTTTTCTTCTTACAATTTATTTCTTTCTTGCATAATGTCTTGTTAAATTCTCTCTTGCTAAGGTGAAAGGGCGAAACCCTTGATATGAGAATAAATATTTTCTAACCCTTTGATATGTGCTTAATAATCATAATCTTGTGTTATTTATTTTATATGTCTTATATTTATTTTCTGAATCAATCTTGACACCATTCATAAAATGGAGGTCTTGATCCATTGTAAACAATCCTCGACACATCAAATGCTTGGATCCTTTCTAGACATCGTATGGTTCTCCCTTATCGACATAAGTCTAGTTAGGAACCTTGATTTCTTGTAGACATATAGTGATTGACATATTGGATACTTGAACCCATTTATAAGAAGTGGTATAAATATTAGTAATGAAACAAATGTAATTCATATAACTAAAATGGGCCTAAACGATATACCTTCCAATTGGAACCTCCTTGATGTATGGATTCCAATTGAGTTATGATTTAGTTATTTATTTATATTTGATATATCAAGGGCGGATCCCCTAACCTTAGCTTTCATTATTATTGTGTTAATTCTTCTCACTTGTGTATTTTAGTTATTCTCGTTTATTGTTTATGAAATTATTCTTTTATTTGCTATGGTAGGTTTTATTACCTATTTCCATTGATGGTTTTACCACCTTTTATTTTTGTTTTATATTTGAATGGTCGGTTGTACCACCTACCATCTTTACTTTTATTTGTTAATATCATCTTGTTATTTATTTGAATTATTCATATCATATTTCTCATCCTTTGGTTTGTACGGCTAAATCCACTTCCTCGTGGATCAACCTCAGTCTTGTCGAATTTATTACTTCGACACTCCTATACTTGGGAGATAATCTTTTTTTTTTAAATTACTGGTTAACTTTTTAATATTTTTCTACCATTTGAAGACTAATAGATTTAAAAGACTCCAGATTTTTTTCTTGGTTATTTTGGCTGTAATTTTTTTTGGAAATATATGTAGAAAACAGAGAGTTTTTTTTTCATTCTTGTGTTTTTTTTTGTCTTCTTCAATTAATATTGATCTTAAATCTGTGTAACACTAATTTACACGATTCAGTTTTCTATAGTGTCTGCTTTGCTTTGTATCTGCTGGTTATTAATTTTTTAGGATTTTGACTCGCTGATATACTGGTTAGGTTGCTACTTGTCACGCCCCGCGCGACGTGAGCACGGGTTTGCACCAAGTTTGCGTAGAAACGTACCAAGGAATGGGAGCATATTATGGCCCATCCTATTTGCTTGCTAGAGTGGCCCAAAATATGCACAAAGGCTTGGCCTTGTTTCTAGAAGGCCTACAAACCCAAGCCCATTTTCTAGAAACTCTAGCAAAGTCAAATATGTACAACTCTCACATGTAAATATGCATAGTCAAAGGTGGTTCACCTACCACACCTAATTTAGGTAAGACTCAATTATGGCCATTGGATGTATTGAATCATAGCCATTCATTTGGGAGGTGGATTAGTATAAATACCCCTCCAAGTCTCATTTGTAAGCATCCAAGCTAATCCTAGCAATTACAACACAAAGCATTGTAAGAGTTCTCTTGTGTAATACAAAGCTCATTTGCATTAGCAATACTTGCCTCTAAGTTCCATCTCTTCTTCTAGCCTCTAAAGCTCTTTTGGCTCAACGGTCCTAACTTCTCCTTGAGCGAGAGGCACACTACAAGGCTTACTTAGCAACTTTTGGGTTCAAGTTGTCTAAGTGCCGCACGAGCAGCTGCGCAAAACTCTAAGCTCGTGACATACTGCTGGCTTGGGTGTGTGGCTTTTGCTGAAGCTTGGTGGCTTATGGGTGTGTGGTTTTTAATTATCCATTTTGTTTCTAATTTTTCGTTTAATTCACAAATACCTAAAATTATCTATTTGTTTCTAAAATCTTGTTTAATAAAAAAATTATGTTTTTTTGGTTACATCCAAATTCTTTTAAATTAATAATGTATGTTTATTAAATAAATCGGCATATTTATGATGGTTAGAGAAGGGTATTTTTGTCTATTCCATGACTGACATTGATAGTCCTATGTCAAAGTTCACGTTTTCTATTAAATTTAATCTCGGTGAGGGATGAATTCATTTTCCGGCCAAATCCCAGGTGACAAATTTAATTTCTTAAACGGGAGGGATGATATCAGGTCCAAGCCTCAGGGGGCAAACATTTATTATCCCTATTTTATAACCCATATCACCAATTTTAGTTTTGTATGTGTTATGTTAACTTTTCGAATTCATGGACAAATATGTGATTTCATCTCGTCAAAGGTTACAGTAGCTACGAACCACTACCTAATGACCCGCCAACCCAAACCAAAACGTTATGATAAGCAATTGACCTTAATATTTTAGCTGGGCTGCCTAATTTCAATGACATTGACAATTAAAAAGCTTATAAATGCTTTTTGAATTATTTATACAAGGATATATACCTACATATTTTAAAGTTAATTTAACCACACAAAAAATGAGTATAACATCTTAACTATAAATAGTTACAACTATTTGTGGACATGTCTAATCCTAGATGAAGTGATATTAAAATCTAATGTTATTAGAAACACCTTTCTCTTACTAAAACTACTAGCAAATAATGCTCAACTTCATCTTTACTAAAGACAAATGGCTTCATAGAGATACGTGAGAAAGTCTAGACTACACTTGAAACGCTACAAATAATTTCCAAAGATTCCTATGGAGCAATATGCATATATATTTTTTTTTATCTATCATATCAAAAATTTGAATTTATTATGAAACCAAATATATATTCATCTTAATATTAAAATATATCATTTTTAACTTGTAATTAATGTCAAAATATAAGAAATAGATAATCATATTTTTAAAATATTTTTTTTCTTTTATTTGCATCTCTATATTTTTGAACTTTTATATTAGTTACTCATAAACAATTTGACTCGACTTTTGAGAGCTTTTGTGGTGCCTGCGGTCAACGTCTTCCATTAGTGACAATTGAAGCTATTATCATCGTTCTTGAGACTCAAATCTCTAGTTCTCTATGGGTGCTTTAAAATATGCCACCCGTTTTACACACCAGAGAAAGTGAGAAAGTCATAGAGTAATTATATCATGCATGATATAGTATTTCAAATATGTGTCTAAGCATTTCATTAAATTTTATAATTTTTGTCAACATAAGATCAAAAGTAATCATATTAACATGGTATTTAATGGAATTTTAATATAAATCAGAATGTAACTAATCACTAGATAGAAAGGAGGCAGGTTATAATTCTTTTAAAAAAAAGTCAATAATTATATATAAAAATATTATAATATAATTTATAAAAAAAATTATTTCGCATAACCTAGCCAAATTTAGAAAAAGCAAAAAAGTTATATAATAAAAATGTAACATTAAATAAATTATATCACACCATTTTAAATATAAAGCTTTGTCCACAAACTTAATTCGTAACTTTTACAAAAGTTATGGAATTGGCTGTGTGCTGGTCTGCAATTCTTGCAATGATGCTGAAAGGTTGAATGTAATAATTACTGTGCTTTTGACCACACTTTTATCTGAATTTTATAACAGAGTCCACTCTCTTATTTGAATTTATATTTTAATAACACTCTGCGTTAATAGTTGTGTGCTTTTAGAGAACGATTGGCTTGCACTGTATAATAAAATAATAGTGTTAGACTTATAATTCATAGATAATCTAAATATTATAAATTGTTATGATATTTTATATGATAAAAATTTATTAAAAAAAGAAAAAACAAAAAAAATGAAGAATTTATGTATATAATAAGATTTTATTGTGTAGAATATCATATCAGGTTAAAGAGTTTAGATTATATATAGATTGTAAGTCTAGTATTACTGATATTAAAAATGATATAATAATATACACATATAGTTTTGGCCAAGGTCAGGCATCTTTATTTATTTTCTTATTAGTAGGTTATTTACAATTCGGTGCTTTTGGTGCAATATATAGGATTGTATTAATTTCTACAATTAGACTGTATGGAATTAGATGGGATAGGATGGGAAAAGTATAATAATATACTAGGTTTGGTATAATATTAGATTGGATAAGATTATATATAATAATTTTTAAAAATAAATATTTTGTAATTAAGTGATTTAAATAAAAATAATTTAATATTTAGAATTAAGATTTACAGCTATACTTAAACTCATTTTTGTTACATATTTGAATTTTGAAATATTTATTAAATAACTAACGTGTTTAATCAAATAAACTAATTTTAAAGATAATGTGATATATATTATTTTACACAAGAATATATATATATATATATATATATATACACGTATGTATGAAGAGATATATAATTATAAGATTAATTAAAGTATTAATATTACATATCTCAAATTGCTTAATCCTATTTACATACCCTTTTTATAGAAAAGATTGAATATAATTAACAAGAATACTTTGCTAAATGGTTTAATGTAATTTCTACGCTTTTATTACATAGAATTCGAAAACATCATTGAAAAATTAAAAACAAAAAAAAAATAAAGTAAACAAGAATATAGTCATATATATAAATATAAAGTTTGATTAATATATTATTCTGGCTCTATCTCGTAGCAACTCGAGCGAGAATTCAAGTAAAATTCAAAGGACTGCAACCATGAAGCCCGTGATGCTAGATTCTGCAATCCTAGGGGTGCACACGGGTCAGGTCGGGTCGGGTACCCAATGATGCATCGGATTTTGAAAAATGAACCCATGATTGGGTTTCTGAAGCATGTAACCCGAGATATAACCCGAATGGTCGTGTTGGTCGAGTCTGTCGGGTCCACTCGACACTTACATGTCGAGTCGTGTCGGATGATGCATCCGACATTCGATGTCTTCGAAAATAGTCTGATATCGAGCGTCGGTTGTGAATTCGACACGACGCGACTCGACATGTAAGTGTCGAGTGTCGAGTGGCTAGTATCGAGTCGTTTCGGATTCATAATCGACACTCGATATCGTCTATTTTCGAAGACATCGAGTATCGGATTTATCATCCGTCACTCGACACTTACATGTCGAGTCGTGTCGAGCGCTATCGAGCTCGTCGAATTTTGTCAAGCGTTTTGGCAGGTTTTTGGCTTTTTTGATCGGGTCGGGTTATATCATGTTATATGAATTAAACCCGATCTCAAATCCGATTACACAAAACCTGAATTTTAAAATCCAATGTCAGGTTTTTTATTACCCTAACCCGTCTGTAACCCAATCAATCAGACAAAACCCGATTGGGTCAGATCGGGTCGGGTAATTTTGAACACCCCTATACAATCCTAACAACCGAGATTGAACAAAATTGGAAGAAGAGGAGGAGGATGAAATAAAAATGGTAATTAATGCTTTTTAATTAGTTAATTAATTATCGTTAATTGAAAGAGAGAGGAGAGAGAAAAGTAAGGAAGAAAATTATTAATTGAATGTTATCTTTAATATATTTAACTTTGACTTGTTATTAAATCTCTATTTTTGATATATCTTTATTTAAATATCATTATATAGTATAAAATATGGTATAGCCTTAAGAGATCACTGATCCTTGGCCTATATATACATATTGTCGGTGAAGTTGAACCTACGCAAGTAATGCAACTGAAGTCCCACGTAAACCCATGGGCGTGCGTGGGTTTATTTTCTCTGGTTTTACGCGGTCTATTTATACTATGTCAGTCATTTATCCTATCTTAACCTGTATGCCAAACGCTCCCTTAGGTAAATATTTGGACACCCTTGACTTTTAGTATGTGAAAAAAGTCCACTTCCTTCCATCAAAGCCATCACAAATACTTCGACCTTTCTTTTCAAAATATCATAAATATTCCTGACGCTTTTTTATATTTGGAGGGTAATTGCACCCATAAACCTGTGAATTTGAAATACCAAACCCTTATGAGATGAATTTGAGACACAAATTAATTTTAGATTTGTGATCGGTTTAGAGGGAGTCTAGTGACGATCTACTATAATATGCGGTCACTCTTGAAAAAAAGTAATGGCATTTGGCAACAGAAGACTAAAAAACTTTGACCAATCCTTTGCCCTTGACATTTAGATGACTACGTAGATCGTTACACAACTTTCATTTTTATATGAGTGGTGTTATAGAAATCGACTGCTGGAAAATTTTTTGGTGATGATTTTGTTTTCCAACAACGTCAAATTTCTAGATTTAAAATTTTCTAATTGTTTATTAGAGTAATTTAATTTATTTACATAAATCTAAATTTTTTAATTGAACTTTATATAATTTTTAAATATTATATTAATTTGTGTTATTGAAAATCTAGGGATATTTACAGAATAAAAGTGCAAAATTCATTGAGAGATTGTAATTTTGAAAAAAAATGACAAATTTTCACTACCACGAAACTTGACCAAATGTATTTTTTAATGTTGAAATTGAACTACATCTACATCCACTAGTAACAAGAGCTACAATCAACTATAGACTCCTTGTCACTCTCTAACATAGTGATAGGTGTCTATTTATGTATTACTTTTATATCAATTCGTTCATGTTTCTTTGCTATATTCCTTGGTATTTTTATGTTTTTGTGTGGTTTTGATGTTTGTAGGAGTTTTGGAGCAACTTGCACAAAAATGGAGTAAAACCCTTCATTTTCACCTCTGCTAGTCAGTGATCTTCTCGGATTTAATTGTATTGATATACAATGAACCCGATGACATATTATATACCGTTGGAAAGCTCTCGAAGTCTATTTTCTGGAGAAATTTACGGTTTATAAATCCATTCAGTGTACCAAAAGTTGTAATCAAAACAGTGTGAGATGTATAGAAATATAATTCCACAATCACTGTAGCATGTATAATACGGGGCACTGTAGCAAGTCACTGTAGCAGAGTATTTAAACACATTTTAGGGTTTTATTTTCATAACTTGAAGAGGGGAAAACGTTGGAGGAGGCTGCATCTTTGGATTTCTCTCATCTCTTGGAGTTCTTGAAGGAGATTGAAGGCTTGGAAAGAGGAAGAACTACAAATCTTAATAGATTTCATCAAATTTGCTAAGTTTTCCCTTTTCCTCTCATTTTCTGGAATGTCTCCATATTCTATTGTATTTATATTCTGTCTGAATATATGTAACTGAATCTGAATTGGTTGAGGGTGATTTCAAAGCCCCTGATATGGTTTTTGTAAGTTGATTATGCAAGAAGTTGTTATCCAATTCTCTAATTGAAGTTGCTTGTATTTTCCCATGTTTAATGCTTATGATTGCTTGCTGGATTGTATTTGGGTGGCCAACTGAATATAATCTGGATATTGTCTATTGCTAGACTAGAAATCTTGATCCGTAATTGTCTTGAATTTCTAATCATTAGTAGCAAAATTGTGATCAGAGATTGCAATTGGAGAATATAACCTAAGTTAAATAATCCGAGCTTGTGTGTTTATTGCTTAGATCAACCTGTCTTTCTTTTCATAATGCATCCATTGAATTAAATTTAGAGAGCTTGTTCTAGGTTGTTTAATGGATAGAGATTAAGTAAAGAGCCTATTTTATTTAACAACAAAGTAAGGAAAGATTGGGATAACAGAGCTTGTTGTTATCTACGGTTGATAACTTCATTACTGTAATTGGATGACAATTCTACGATTAATTCGTAAATTCATATCTTGTGGCAGAGAATGAACCCTTAACCAGGTTTCCCTCATTGATTTTTCAATCCGTTTAAATTTGCATTGTGTTATTCTTCTTTTGCCTTTGCATTAAGTTTAGTTAATCAACCAACAAAACCCCCCATTTATTTGTTTGTTGCTTTCGAATAACAAATTCAATTAGAATCAATCCTCGTGGGAACGATATCTTACTTATCACTTTATTACTTGTGCGACTAGTATACTTGCTAGTTTCGAACGCATCAAGTTTTTGGCGCCGTTGCCGGGGATTGATTTTCTAATCGATTTGTTATTTTGTTTTCATTGTTGATTCATATTTTCTTTGTTTTTCTTTTCTGATTGTTTGTGTTTAGACAACATGGCAGTAAACTTCTATCAATTCAGTAGCGGATTTGAGCCACAAGTACCATGGAGAGTAAATGAGGTAAGCACTCCGAACATTGAACAACAACTTTCTGAGCTAACCTCTCTTGTGGAAAACATGGCTGTAGGAGATATGCAAAAATCTTATGAATGTGGGATATATTCTACGATGGAGCATCCAATCGACATGTATCCAACTTTACAAGAAGAATATATGGAACAAGCCAATGCCATGGGTGGATTTCCAGGACAAACGAGGCAATGGTATGATCCTTTCTCTAGCACTTACAATGCTGGATGGGAAGATCAACATAATTTCAGTTACTGGAATCATCAACCAATCACTCCAAATGTGATACCAAATCGGCCACAAAGTTTCAATCAACCTAGAGTGCAGCAACCATTTCAAATGCAACCACCACCAATGCCACATCCAGCACCGCAACCAGCTTCGCAAAACTCAGGTATGTCTCTCGAAGATATTGTTAATGCACTTGCCACTAACACAATGCAATTCCAGCAGGAAACTGGGGCAAGTATCCAAAACCTGGCAAATCAAATGGGACAATTGGCTACTAGCATGAGCAAATTCGAGGGCCAAGACTCAGAAAATTATCTTCTCAAACGGTGATCAATCCAAGCGAGACTGCTAGTGCGATAACTTTGCAAAATGAAGAGCAATTAGATGTCCTGCCAAGGAAATCACAAACTGATGAAGGAGATGACACCACTTCCACCATGAACAAAACACTGACTTCTCAGGTAAATCCTATAACTCCCATTCCTTCATATGTTTCTCCTCCACTTTTTCCTAGTAGATTTGCAAAATCGAAGGAGGAACAAGAACAAGAAATCCTGGAAACTTCCCACAAAATCGAGGTAAATATACCACTTCTGGATGCTATCGACCAAGTACCTCGTTGTACAAAATTTCTCAAGGAGTTATGCACCAACAAGAGAAAGTTGAAGGGAAATGAGAAAGTAAGTGTGGGGGAAAATGTTTCAGCTGTATTGCAAAGAAAAATTCCTCCAAAATGCAAAGATCCAGGTACGTTCATTATTCCATGCACCATTGGTAATACCAAGTTTGAAAGAGCTATATTAGATTTAGGAGCATCTATTAATGTCATGCCATATTCTATTTATGCTTCTTTAAATCTTGGACCTTTTGCGAAAACTGGTATTACCATTCAGTTTGCTGATCATTTTAATGCATATCGCAAAAGAGTTGTGGAAGATGTGCTTGTGCAGGTGAATCAATTGGTTTTTCCAGTAGACTTCTATGTCCTTAAAATAGAGGATGAGACATCTCCTAAACCAACTCCAATTCTTTTAGGGAGACCATTCTCGAAAACTATTAGAACCAAGATTGATGTTCGTTATGACACTCTCATCATAGAGTTTGATGGCAAGGTGATATGTTTCAATATCTTTAAGGCAATGAGGTACTCTAGTGACTTACATTCTGTTTTTGCAGTTGACGTTGTTGATTCTTTGCCACAACAATATTTTGAGTTAACTCGCAAGAATGGATTGGATGTAACTATTAGTGAGCATATAGGGACAAAAAATTCTAAGGAATCAAGAAGGTTGATACAAGTGTCCAAAGAAATGGAGGAAGCTGTGGCAAGCTTAGATGAGACCCTAGCCATAACCACAAATAGGTATGATGTTTCATGCATTCAATTTCCTTTATCTAATGTGAAACTTCTCTCTTCTGTGATGAAGGCCAATACCGTGGAGCTTAAGTCACTTCCAGATCATTTGAATCATGGATTCTTAGGTGAGAATGGTACTTTGTCAATTATAATAGAAATGGGCCTTGCACCAATACAAGAAGTGAAACTTGTCCATGTACTTAAAGATCACAAAACGGCTATTGGGTGGACAAGTGCTCACATCCAAGGCCCAACCATAGGCATGCACCATTTCTTATGGAAAGAAGGATCCAAGCCCACTAGTGAAGCACATCGAAGATTGGATCCTCCCATGATGGAACCAATGTCGGGCTGAGGACGTTAAACCAAGCGCTTATTTGGAGGCAACCCAATGTTTTCGAAAAATAAATAAAAAAAAGAAAACAAAAATAAAATAAGGTAATAATGATCGATTTTTGTGTCTCGAGAAGATTCCTTTCATAGGCCATCAAATTGATCAGGTTTTATCTCTCTTTGACATCTGTCTTATTTGTTTTAATTTGTTTTTACTTGTTTTTGGCTTTTGTTTGTTATTGCGTTGTTATCTCTTTTATGTGTCTTTAGTTTCGTTTCTGCTCTTTTCTTTTCCTTCCTTTTGTTTAATTTGATTATTTCGTACTTCGAATTCATTTATGCAACAGCTTGAGGAAACATACAAAGGGGAGCTGAAACCATTGCCCCAAGGTTTGAAATGTGCATATCTTGGAGAAGAACAGACTCAATCGCATTATCGGTAATATCTCTCCTTTTCTTCTCTTCAATGGATGCTGATATCTTTCTATCGAACCTTCGTAAATATTTCCCTTCACTTCCTCAAAATGCTGTGTTTAAATTTATAAAGTACGGATGACTAGACTTTGGGCATTGATGCTCCTAAATGTGCCTGCTGATATCCGATGGCTTATCGAAGCCAAGGTGAGATTGTCCGGTGAGCCGGACATTAATCTCGCAAAATACATGCCTGGTCTAGGAAAAGCTACTACGCCAAGAGGCGAAGAGCGAAAAGGTTACAAGTATGTTATAAATGTGCTAGATGGAATTGTAACCAGACTTGTCGGTCATTAGGTTTTGTGTCCAGGAATAGAGAAGATAAACTTTCATTTATTAAGAATGGTTTGAGTAATGAGTCGCTGGATAATGTATTTTTAACTCTCGAGTCACATTCTTGTGGACTTGTTCAGCGTGAATTGCTTAATCTATGGACACAAATTCGTGATGAATTGTAGTGTTATAGTCTAGGGAATCTGACTAAAAACGACCCTGTTTGCCAGTTTATAAGAAAACTAGATGGGAAGCAAATCCCCGACTCATAGAAGCGTTTCAGCCGTTACTGGACGTAAAACCAGAGGAAGATGTGAGCCACAATCACAACTACTTGTATATTGGAATGTGTGTTGTTGTTGTCGAATTTTATTTTTTTTTCTTGTTTCGTTTGATCTGATTATCAATGTTGTTTTTGTATTATTGTTGTTTGTTGATTTTGTTTGTTTTAATTTCAAGTTTTCTTTTTGGCAAACCATATGACTACCCTATGGCATAAGTACACGTGGGAGACAAGTGTGGAGGTTTTGTCAACCTCCACCGAAAGTGTATCTCTATTTTTTATGCTTCACGTGGGAGACAAGTGTGGGGGTTTTGTCAACCCCCGCCGAAAGTTTATCTACATTTTCCATGCTTCACGTGGGAGACAAGTGTGTAGGTTTTGTCAAACCTCGCCGAAGCATATCTCATTTTTTTCAAATCTTGGGGCGTTAAATCTGCATCGAGCAACCCCCACCGAAAGTATGTCCCCATGTGTCAAAATTTGAGAGTTTTATGGGTGTATATATACATTCTGCATATTTTCATATGTCATTCCATAACCTGTCTTGCATTGAAAAGCATAATATCTAACGTATCATACACAAGATTAGAGCACTTGTAGAAATGGAGAAAACACCAATTCGGCGATTTCGCAATATATGCGTATTTTGCGGGTCGCAATTTGGTAAAGATGGAGAGTTTACCACAGTAGCTCTTGATCTTGGTAGGACACTAGCTGCGAGGGGTATTAATTTGATTTATGGAGGGGGTAGTCTTGGGTTAATGGGGTGTGTGGCAACAGCTGCATCCCTAGGAGGGAGCAAAGTTCTCGGCATTATCCCTAAACCATTAGCTGTACGAGATATCGTAGGCAACACAATCGGGGAAGAGTTACAGGTCTCTAGTATGCATGAGCTTATTGCACATATGGTTGTTAAGTCCGATGCATTTATAGCTTTACCGGGTGGTTTTGGTACATTAGAGGAGATATTTCAAATCACCTCTTGGGCACAGCTAAACATCCATCGGAAACCCATTGGTTTTTTAAATGTCAATAATTTTTTTGATGGTTTGTTGTCTTTTCTTGATCAAGCTGTAGAAAAAAATTTCATCTCACCGTCAACGAGGCAAATCCTGGTTACAGCTTCAACTGCAGGGGAGTTAATTGATAAACTCCAAGAATTCGTCTATTCGCCTGATCCAACAACAGCTCGGATAAATTGGTTTGGAGAAGGCAACAAAAAGCGTCAACTAGATTTAACCCTCCATCTTTAATCTCTATTTGCTGGTTTGCTTCGTTTTTGTTTGCTTTCTTTTTAGTGTGTTTATTTGAGATTTTTCATGTCATTTCTTTTGAGTTTTTTTTTCAGGTTATTTTTTTCACCCCAGGTAATGTTTTCTAATCTTGGCTTTTGGAGTGGCGGCTTAAAAAGTTCAAGTTCTCTTGAAACGCATTCTGGATTTCTTTAATCCATAATGGCTGAATAAGGAGGCTAACTTCTAAACTTTTTAGACCCATTCTAACTGACTTGTTTGTGTTTGCTGATTTGTTGGACTTTATTATTTTCTGGGTAAGTTTAGTTTTATGTAATTTCGAGTTGTTGTGTGTTTTTGTCTTTATCAGTTTCGATTCGAAAAAAAAAACATTGTGGAAAAACCTGAGAATGGCATAATATGGGGTTTTCTTAACTCTTGAAATGCATTCTCTCTTAATAAATCTGTAGTTTGTTTATTTCATGTTGTTTGAAGTGTCTTGTATCTTGTTTTGTTCTTTCATAATAAAGGTATATTGGCTGGAAACCTTAAGTCTGCGGGCTACTGGTCCTAAGGATTGTTGAAATATACAATCTTGACTCAGGTGTAACAACGCCACGTACTCTTTTCTTGCATTTTGTGGGTCAATGATAAGATAATGATTGAATTAAGAATAACTCTTGGAAAATGATAAATGATGCATGGATCTGTGTGCTTGAAATGTTTATTGGTTTTCGCTTTGCTTTTGATTCCTTTCGCAACATTGAGCACTGAGCTATTATCACTGATTTATTTGTTCACTTAGAGAAAGTTTATGTAATTTAAATGTTTCTTCAGATTTCAATGATTTCTAGAACTTGTTTGATGGTCACTCAAGGCGAAATCCTAGGCTGTGCAACATTGGGGAAATGATTTAGGCCATCTTTGGACCGTTTGAGCCTTAATAGCCAACCTTGACATAAATTGATCCCTAGTTACCCCTTTGAGCCTCTGTAATCCTTTTTCTTTGTTAACTCACTAAAAGATTTCCTAACCTAAAATGATTTTGTTCCAAACAGTTAATCCCTTACCTATAAGCATGTAGATCATTCACAATTAAATTCTGAGCTATGTTCTGGTTTTGGGAAGTTAGAGGAGGTTGGGATGTATCATGAGCAATACAAGTGAGTTCCATTGTGTTTGAAAAAAAAAAAGAAAAACAGCAAAAAAAAAAAGCCAATCTGTACCTATCGTCCACGTACTTACACATTGAGGACAATGTGTTGTTTAAGTGTGGGGGAGGGAAAGTGTAATAAAAAAAAGAAAAAAAAAGAAAAAAAGAAGAAAAAAAAAAGAACAAAAGAAGAAGAATAAGAGATCTATACCCTTAATGTTCTTAAAAAGAATGAAACAACAAAGTGTGGGGGTGTAGTTTTCTTTTGTTTTCTGAAAAAAAAAAAAGATTGAGTGTTCTAAATAAGTTTGGGGGTGTAAACTGGTGAATTGAAATGAAGTTGTGTTATAGGGTTGAGCTCTACATAGTCTTGAATGATTTATGTGTTTGTGGGTGATTTGAGCCTAATTATTATCCTTTATCATACCTTCACCCAAGCCAAACGTTACAAGCTTAATAAAAGTCCTACTTGATCCTTGGTGTTGTGCATGTCTACATTAGTGGAGAGTGACTTGAAAAGCATGCCTATGGAGTTCATTTATACACACATCTTCTAATAAAATATGATTCATTTTTATGCATAAACTCATCCGGGTTACAAGTGATTAGGTGAGAATGGCTCTACACACACACACTTGAGGAATTGAAGTGAAGCAAAACTAATCTTTAAGATGAAATTCTTGATCAAGTGCATTATTTTGAAGTTTTCCTTGGGTTATAATTAAGTACAATCTTTGAGGCCTATTTGCAGTTGAAGCATTTGTGTGTTTTAATTTTTCTTTGATTCTATTTCGGTTTAGTTTTGTTTCGTATCATTTTAGTTGCTCGAGGACTAGCAAAGTCTAAGTGTGGGGGAATTTGATAGGTGTCTATTTATGTATTACTTTTATATCAATTCTTCCATGTTTCTTTGCTATATTCCGTGGTATTTTTATGTTTTTGTGTGTTTTGATGTTTGTAGGAGTTTTGGAGCAACTTGCACACAAATGGAGTAAAACCCTTCATTTTCACCTCTGCTAGTCAGTGATCTTCTCGGATTCAATTGTATTGATATACAATGAACCCGATGACATGTTATATACCGTTGGAAAGCTCTCGAAGTCTATTTTCTGGAGAAATTTACGGTTTATAAATCCATTCAGTGTCCCAAAAGTTGTAATCAAAACAGTGTGAGATGTATAGAAATATAATTCCACAAGCACTGTAGCATGTATAATACGGGGGCACTGTAGCACGTCACTGTAGCAGAGTATTTAAACACATTTTAGGGTTTTATTTTCATAACTTGAAGAGGGGAAAACGTGGGAGGAGGCTGCATTTCTTGATTTCTCTCATCCCTTGGAGTTCTTGAAGGAGAAAGAAGATTTTGAAAGAGGAGGAACTACAATTCCAAGAAGATTCATCTACAAAGAAGATTTTCAAAGAATTTGCTAAGTTTTTTCTTTCCTTTTCAAGTCTGGAATTTCTCTGTATTGTATTTGTTATTCTGATTGAATATGTGTAACTAAATCTGAATTGGTTGGGGTGATTTCAAAGCCCTTGATATGGATTTTGTGAGTTGATTGTGTAAGAAGTTGTTATCCAATTCTCTAATTGAAGTTGCTTGTATTTTCCCATGTGTAATGCTTATGATTGCTTGCTGGATTGTATTTGGGTGGCCAACTGAATATAATCTGGATATTGTCTATTGCTAGACTAGAAATCTTGATCCGTAATTGTCTTGAATTTCTAATTATTAGTAGCAAAATTGTGATCAGAGATTGCAATTGGAGAATACAACCTAAGTTAAATAATCCGAGCTTGTGTGTTTATTGCTTAGATCAACCTGTCTTTCTTTTCATAATGCCTCCATTGAATTAAATTTAGAGAGCTTGTTCTAGGTTGTTTAATGGATAGAGATTAAGTAAAGAGCCTATTTTATTTAACAACAAAGTAAGGAAAGATTGGGATAACAGAGCTTGTTGTTATCTACGGTTGATAACTTCATTACTGTAATTGGATGACAATTCTACGATTAATTCGCAAATTCATATCTTGTGGCAGAGAATGAACCCTTAACCAGGTTTCCCTCATTGATTTTTCAATCCGTTTAAATTTGCATTGTGTTATTCTTCTTTTTGCCTTTGCATTAAGTTTAGTTAATCAACCAACAAAACCCCCCATTTATTCTGTTTTTACTTTCGAATAACAAATTCAATTAGAATCAATCCTCGTGGGAACGATATCTTACTCATCATTTTATTACTTGTGCGACTAGTATACTTGCTAGTTTCGAACGCATCACATAGTCTATATAAACTTAATTAATCTCAATCACAATACTAGTCCTTCGCACATTTTTCTGATATTGCTTATAGTTAAAAATGATATAATACCCGATGTTGTTATAGACTCATGTAAGCACTAAAACCCTTAAGTCTTACACGATCTATGACACTCAAAAGAAGCTCAATCTTTCATAAAAATGAAACACAAAAAATGACGCACTCAGACTTGCTTTTGCTCACTTTCCTTGAGTCTCTTGATGAATGTATGCATTCCAAAAGCTACGAAGATAGCTTTATAAAGTGTTCCCAATCCATTGTAATTCATTTGCTGACCCTGCAAAATTTTCAACGTAATTTAGGAAATAATCTTGGATAAGGATCTAGAAAGTAATTATATATTCTTCTAAGTGATCTATGATACTATGGTTAATATCCTAATCATATATGAGGTAATTAATGTAGGATTCCTATTTAACAAAGATTCTAATTTACTTCTCATGTCCAAGTGGAGATTCTCGCAACGTGAAACTTTTATGATTTAGGCAATATCATGAATGAAAATTATATTGCATTAGGAATTTAATTAAACTAAACCATTTTTCGCATGATGACAAACCAATTTGTCACAGTGCTATGCATGTGCAACGTAAAAACCTTCAGAATTATATTGTTTCACGTGCTGTGACTTGAGCACAAATCTTGTTCGAAGGACTCAATTTGATTGCTATTATATCATTACTATGATAAGCTGTTGAGAACTGACCTGACAATATTAATAAAAGTCAAAACGTCGTTAAAAGTTAACTTCTAAAGACCAAACAAAGTGAACTTTTTTGGGTCTCGTGTTTGGTATGCTTCAAAGTAGTTAAAAGTTTACAAGTTTAACTCACAAATTTTATTTTGAGATTCGGATATAAAGAATTGTTTTTTCCCCCAATTTTACTTGTATAAATTATTATGCATTCCCCTACCTAAGGTTTGCCTTTTTATTAATTGAACTAACTAAAGTTTAATAAAGGATTACGCTATATCCCTAACGTTAACAGTAATTTCATGGAGTTCCTGCACACTGAGATTTATGAATCATTAGAGGCCTCCAAAAATATAGAAATTATATGAAAACTGTTATAATTGATAAAGTTGATTATAACAACAGTATTCATGATTATTGATTATGTGTAATCACCTTATAAGAGTGTTAATAAAATTCATCAAATTATTTAGATTATATCAAAGCTTCTTGCAAGTTTGTCAAACTTTTGGGATATGTTGTTTTTGCAAAGAATAATTCTAAATATATATACAATCACATTATACAATCCTTACCTATATAATCTAATGTATCACAAAGCTATTGTATTGGCGATATCCACTTCATTTATAAAAAATCTTCAATTTCTTTTTTATTGTTTATCCACACAATGAAATTTAATCCATTCCGGGTTGTATATATTTGATTTTACAACTTGATTGTATACGCCGTATTACCCTTTTGCAAATATTCAAGAGAAATTGTAAAATTAACATTTAAATAGAATCTAACACTTGCGAATGTAGGGTCAGATTTCTACTCAACCTAATTTTTAATTCAAAACTTTAAGTGAATAAGAAATTGTTGTACCATTATCAAACTTTTCAAATATGTATATAAGCTTTATTAATCGTAGTGAAATTTGTAATCTATAACTTTAATTAATGAACCAAATATTGTAAATAGGGGATCATGAAATTGTATCATTGTCAAACTTGCAAATACGTCAATAAGCTTTATTTAGTAAACTTGCTTCTTATGAATAATATCTAAAGAGAACATATATTGTGTTGTCTTATACCTTTATTTATAAGGAAAAAAGACATGTCAATTATATATATATATTAATAAGAGAATATTGCAATAGGATCTGGGATTTGTGCGTTTGGCTTTGTTGTTGTATAGCAACTTTTTGATTCTACTACTAGCTACAATAATTTTGGTGTTTAGTAAATACTTTGAAAACTGATTATCTAAGAAGCTGCTGAATGGAGAATATATTTTTATATTAGATTACTAAAGCAGGTATGGAGAATATATTTTTATATTAGAATACCAAAGCAGGTAAGAGGTAGCTTTTGAAAATCAGATTTTGAAAAGCTAAAATTTGGATAGACTAAAATACCAAATTATCCGTATAAAATAATATACATCCAAAAGTACCCTTACATATTTAAATTTTAAAATAAATAAATAAATTATTTATTTTATAAATTATAAAATCTAATTTATTTAGAAATTATTTTTTAAAAATATTTTCCTAAAAAATTAAAAACAACTGTCCGATAGTAATAATTGTCGTCGTCGATCTCCAGTGACTTGACGTGTTTGACGACACAACCATCACCAATGTGATCGCCATTAGCCGCTCTCTACGGATATGCTACTATCTCAACCATTTACATCGCTGATTGACGAGATCGGACAGTTAAAGTTTCAGCATCGAAATTTTAATTGTTCCTTCTTGTTGATCGGTGGTGTAATTGGCTGACATAGCGGTGGATCCATAGAGAGCGCTTGACGGTAATCACATGGTAAGCTAGGTCATGGTGGCCAGAAGTCAGTGACAGGTGTTTCCAGTATCTAAATTTAAATTTTATTTTTTTATATTTATTAATTTCTTTAATGTATTAAAATTTATATTATTAATTTACTGTTAATATATCAATAATTTAATTTTTTAATATTATAATTTAATTAACTTAAATATTAATAATTATAAATTTTTTTATAAAATTTTGGATATTATGATATTTTTACTAAAATAAGATTTTGAAAGAAAAGTTTACCAAATACATAATTATAACATTAGATAACACAATTAAAAATCAACTTACCAAATACCTATAGCTTATTTATACAGCACAACTAACAACTAATTTTTTCTATTGTACTTTTCAACAATAATTCTCAATAACACAGTAATCCTAAACTGACCCCCTAGTAATATTATGGTAGACCTTTTTTCAATTAATTTTTAAAAGATATTGTCAATTTGTAATAATAATATCGCAAAATAACGATATGTGTTTTCTTGCTTTTTAAATTAAATAGCGAAGGGAATATGCTTGTACAAATTAATAATCTTGTGTGTAAACTTGTGGAGGCAATAGTTATTACGAAAGAAATTTTTTTGTTATCGATAAGATTAGATATTCAAATTTTGTACATATTCTCCTGACAAATGAGAAAAACGCTACGGTAGTCAACATGATTAAAAAAAATGTAAATAATATAAAATAAAAGAGTAATTTTAATATAAGTTTTCTTCTTTTTTGATATGCTTGTGTGCATCATAGGGAACCTTTTGTCTTTTCCAGTTTTGACTTTCACGAAATACCGTTAATTTAAAAATAAATAATAGAGTAACAAGCAAATGACCTTGGTAATCGGTTGTTAATTACCTCTTCCTTCACGCAACGGGTCGAGGAGAGGATCGATATTCCCTATACGGGGGGGACAAAGTCAAAGGTATCCTTCCGTTGCAACATTATTTTATTGTTTAATTTCAACCCTTAAATTTGATCTTATTTTGTACTCTAATCCTAAAATAAGAATAACAAAAATAAATTATATTACTAGCTTTCAAAAGTCATCTAGAATTATTCAATGATTGAAATCTTGGATGCCCTGTAATTTGTTTGTCTAGTTAATCAATTTGACAGTCCAACACATTATAAAATTAACAGTTTAATGATTGAATTAATGACCAAATTTTCCCTAATAAATAAAAAAATTGTTCTACGCATATATTAGTTGTTGTGAGAGAGGGTAGGGGGAGTCAAATGTAAAAGAGAACTGCAGACTGAGCTCGTGCAAATCACCAATCTTCAACCAGATCCATCACTATCATTATCAATAATGCAATTGACGCGTATTGTTTACTCTACAGTCACAATGCTGTTGAGTCGATGCCTTCTTCTAGATGCTCAAAATGACATTACGTGGCATAAATTTTAGTATTTATATTAACTCCTTGTTGAATAAAACAAAAAAAAAAAAAATCATCCACAATCGTGATTCACATGAAAACCAAGATAATCTACAATGGGAGGACTCACAACAGTAGTTCACGAAAGATTGAATATTAGAATGGAAGCTGTTGTTTCTCTAACATGTAGTGGGAGAGAATATAATCAACACTTTCCTTCTTCTTTAATTCATTCATTTTAAATTTTCTTTTTCAAAGTCAAGCAATTTTTGTGAAGAAGAAGATTGAGTTCCAACTGTGACCATATATGGCTGCGGCTTTGGCTGGAGATGATCTGGCAAGCAGTGGGCGGAGTTGGGTAACTTCGGGGAGCTTCAGGGAGGTGTGGAATGCGCCACAAAGTGTTTTCAGCCAGAGTACAAGGCGGAATGATGAAGAGGAGCTGAAGTGGGCAGCTATTGAGCGGCTGCCGACGTTTGATAGACTGAAGAAAGGGATGCTTAGGCACGTTCTTGATGATGGGAAAGTTGTTCATGATGAAGTTGATGTTACGAAGCTTGGCATGCGAGATAAGAAGGAGTTGATGGAGAGTATTTTGAAGGTTGTTGAGGAAGATAATGACAAGTTTCTTAGGAGACTTAGAGACAGAACTGATAGGTATATGTTACAATTAAGCTTTTATTTATTTATTGATTATATTTATTTGATTGTCCGTTTTTTTTTTTTTTTGATATTTTCTCCAGAGTGGGAATTGAAATCCCAAAGATTGAAGTTCGATATGAGCATTTATCCATTGAAGGAGATGTATATGTTGGAAGCCGAGCTCTTCCTTCTTTGATTAACGTTACCTTGAACACGGTTGAGGTACTTACACTTCATTTTCTGTTACACAATACTGAATCTTGTAGACTTGTGTACCTTGTATGTTTCTTATGCTCTCTTATTGTTCTTGAATTTTAAGATCTCCAAGTTTTAATTATTTGAATTTTGTTTAGATTAATGTTAATGAATTAACATCGTGGATTGATTTGGGTCTTTGTTTCAAAATTTCCTGGACAATAGAGCGTTCTGGGGTTTCTTCGGCTTCTGCCACCTAAGACAAGAAAAATCCAGATACTTAATGATGTTAGCGGAATTATTAGACCATCAAGGTAATTCCAAATCCATAAATTCTTCTGAGTTCATTCCATTTGAGGAAGTAATTCTTCCACCCTCTTGTTTCTGAAATGGAGAATTTCAGGATGACACTTCTTTTGGGTCCGCCCGGTGCTGGGAAAACAACTTTGCTGCTGGCGCTTGCAGGGAAACTTGACAGAGATCTAAGAGTCAGTTCTGTTTCCATCCTCTTTTTAACTTTGCATGAATTAACTAGTACTAATATGCTGATAATTTGGAGTTTTCTGAGCAGGCATCTGGGAAGATCACCTACTGTGGGCATGAGTTTAGTGAGTTTGTTCCTCAGAGAACCTGTGCATACATCAGTCAACATGATCTTCACCATGGAGAGATGACGGTGAGAGACACCTTGGATTTCTCAGGACGATGTTTAGGTGTTGGCACAAGATATGAATTGCTGGCAGAGCTTTCGAGAAGAGAGAAAGAGGCAGGGATTAAACCTGATCCTGAGATTGATGCATTCATGAAAGCAACAGCAGTGGCTGGTCAAGAAACCACTTTGGTTACAGATTATGTTCTCAAGGTTTGTCTCCATTCAAGTTTAGCATGTGTCTTTTTAATTAAGTTTATGTAGCCCTTGTCAAAGGCCTGATGCCCATTTGAAAATCTCGACAGATACTTGGCTTGGATATATGTGCTGATATTTTGGTTGGTGATGACATGAGAAGGGGAATTTCTGGTGGACAGAAGAAGCGTTTAACTACTGGTAATTGTACATGACTTGTTTGGAGCAACTGTAATTGTGCATAGCAAGTCTAATTAACCGTAAATTTTTTAAATGACTGCAGGAGAAATGCTAGTGGGACCGGCAAAAGTTCTTCTAATGGATGAAATATCAACTGGGTTGGACAGTTCAACCACTTTTCAGATTTGCAAGTTCATGAGGCAAATGGTTCATATAATGGATGTAACAATGGTCATTTCTCTGCTGCAGCCGGCCCCAGAGACTTATGATCTCTTTGATGACATTATCCTGCTTTCTGAAGGTCAAGTTGTCTACCAAGGTCCACGAGAGAACGTCCTTGAATTCTTTGAATACATGGGTTTCAAATGCCCTGAAAGGAAAGGAGTTGCTGACTTTTTGCAAGAGGTAACCTCCAAGAGGGACCAGGAACAATATTGGTCTAGGAAGAACCAAACTTATAGATTTGTTTCAGTGTCTGATTTTGTTCAAGGCTTTAGTTCTTTCCACGTTGGCCACCAGCTTTCATCAGATCTAAGTGTTCCTTACGATAAATCCAGAGTCCACCCTGCTGCTCTGGTGACAGAGAAGTATGGTATTTCAAATATGGAATTGTTCAAGGCATGCTTTGCAAGGGAGTGGCTGCTAATGAAGCGTAATTCTTTTGTTTATATTTTCAAGACTACCCAGATAACAATCATGTCATTAATTGCCCTGACAGTGTTCTTCAGAACAGAAATGCCAGTGGGCACTTTACTTGGTGGAGGAAAGTATTTTGGAGCGCTGTTCTTCAGTTTAACTAATGTGATGTTTAATGGGATGGCAGAACTTGCCCTGACTGTTTTCAGGCTTCCTGTCTTTTACAAACAAAGGGACTACTTGTTCTTCCCTGCTTGGGCCTTTGCCTTACCTATATGGTTTCTCAGGATCCCCTTGTCATTTCTGGAATCAGCTATATGGATCATTCTCACATACTACACCATTGGTTTTGCCCCCGCTGCAAGCAGGTAAAAGCAGCTCAGCTACTTTATTATATGTTCAATCTTGTATGTTTCGATGTTTTTGGGTTTTGTCATACATATAATCAGTGCTACAACAGTTACTGGAGTTTCCATAACTAACAAATCATTTCCTTTTCCATAACTCTTCAGGTTCTTCAGACAGTTCTTGGCATTTTTTGGTATACATCAGATGGCTCTGTCTCTCTTTAGACTGGTTGCTGCTGTTGGAAGAGTCGAAGTTCTTGCAAACACACTGGGTACTTTCACCTTGCTAATTGTTTTCGTTCTCGGAGGATTTGTTGTAGCCAAAAGTAAGTAGTTGATCTCTTTTTGCTATTTCGATTTTTTATAATCCAATTTATCATTTGTGGTGATTGGGATAGTTATTACTGCCAAAAATTTTAAGCATTCTTTTGCTTTCTTGCCTGCAGATGACCTTGAGTCATGGATGTTATGGGGCTACTATGTTTCTCCTATGATGTATGGACAGAATGCAATTGTTATTAATGAGTTTCTCGATAAAAGATGGGCTATTGTAAGACCTATATATATACCTTGATCATCATAGTTTTGATTATCATTGATCTACCTAGAGAAACTATAGTGTATTTGATTATCCCCTCAATAATTTATCCTCCAATCTTTATAAGTTCTCATCAAATGCAGCCCAATCCTGACCCCAACATTGATGCACCTACACTTGGGAAAGTACTTCTCAAGACTAGAGGCTTCTTCACGAAGGAGTATTGGTATTGGATATGCACTGGAGCACTATTTGCATTTTCTCTTCTATTCAATGTATTATTTATTGCAGCATTGACTTTTTTGAATCGTGAGTTCTCCAATCTTATTTAATTGGTTCAGGGGTTTGTATGGGAATCAAATTGAGTTCTGATCAACTGTTCTATTTTCATGTGGAAATATTTTTTTAGCTTTTGGTGAGTCAAAATCAATTGTTGTAGAAGAAAATGAAGAAGAGAAGAATAACAGAGAAGACTCTGGACAACGTGGAATCGAAGGTTTATGTCCTTGCCTTGTTCTGTTTCCATTATGAATGCTAATAATTGTCTTAAAATGTGGATCAAGATTACCCAGCAGCCAATTTATTTTGCAGTAAAGAGTTGACCTATAAATATGTAGCTGAAACATAGGTATCAGAATTACATAAAGCACAGCTAGGACGATGGAAGCATGTGCCTAAAATGAACATCATACATGCATATAATTGGGGAGCAGAAGTAAATTGATGTCAAATAGGTCTAAATGCTTGAACCTATTGAACAATTACAGGTATTCAAATGACAGAGAGAAGTTCATTAGAAATTGTTGGGGCTGCTGAAACAAGAAGAGGAATGGTTTTGCCCTTCCAGTCCCTTTCACTTGCATTCAACCATGTGAATTACTATGTGGATATGCCTGCTGTAAGTCTTTCATCTCCAAATGTTTAATCATCTAGGGTTTTTATGCTCATAACATCTTTGGAAAAGCGTACATTTCTTTAAAAATTTTTTCGTCATTAATCCTGTGTCATTTTTATAGCCATGACTGAGATGCCATATAATCCCAGAAGATGTTAAGTTTATTAACTTTTTAACAAAATTAATACATATTGAAAGTGTTAAATATTAAATGTAAATGCATGATTCTATTTGAAAAATTCTGTTTCAAGGGAGAAAATGCTTGAATACCAGGAAATGAAGTCTCAAGGAGTTGAAGAAGATCGGCTTCAGTTGTTAAGAGATGTCAGTGGTGCTTTCAGGCCAGGGATATTGACAGCACTAGTTGGTGTAAGTGGTGCAGGGAAGACAACTCTGATGGATGTACTGGCGGGAAGGAAGACAGGAGGGTATATCGAAGGCAGTATCAACATTTCTGGCTACCCAAAGAACCAAGCAACATTTGCTCGTGTAAGTGGTTATTGTGAACAGAATGATATTCATTCACCACATGTTACTGTCTACGAGTCTTTGCTATATTCAGCTTGGCTTCGTCTTTCTTCAGACA
Source organism: Boswellia sacra (assembly GCA_013180625.2). Classification (NCBI taxonomy): domain Eukaryota; kingdom Viridiplantae; phylum Streptophyta; class Magnoliopsida; order Sapindales; family Burseraceae; genus Boswellia; species Boswellia sacra. The sequence continues at coordinate 11,463 of SNVD02004629.1, read as the reverse complement.
TAGATACGAAGACACGAAAGGTTTGTCAAAACTCTCACTTTTAATCAATTTTTTTCAATCCTGATCGAAACCTTTCTGTCCTTTTCATTGTATATTGAACTAATGACTAAGGAAGTATCATTACTGTTTAATTTTTGTCATGTGTCTTGTAGATGTTTGTGGAAGAAGTCATGGGGTTGGTTGAGCTCAAACCATTGAGGGATGCCATAGTTGGCCTTCCAGGAATAGATGGTCTTTCAACAGAACAGAGAAAGCGGGTGACAATTGCCGTGGAGTTGGTTGCTAACCCCTCTATCATCTTCATGGATGAGCCAACATCTGGGCTTGATGCTAGAGCTGCGGCTATTGTCATGCGTACTGTGAGAAATACAGTGGATACTGGAAGAACTGTTGTATGCACAATTCACCAGCCAAGCATAGACATTTTTGAAGCATTCGACGAGGTATTGCTCCATTTTTAAATATCTTTAGAATCTTTTTGGCGTTTTACATTTTCTTTTTTTCTATGATACATGTATTCAATAATCAACTTAATAATCTTCTTACTGCAGCTACTACTGATGAAAAGAGGAGGACAAGTCATTTATGCCGGACCCCTAGGTTGCCATTCTCACAAGATGATAGAATATTTTGAGGTGAGCAATTTCTGTCCTTGTTCTATTTATCATCAATTGACAAAGACAAAATGCATCTATCATTTCAATTTTTGTTAATTCTTAACTTCCTAGCTTTGAAAGTGCATTGTGAACTAATATGCAGTATAACCTATTACAGGCTATCTCAGGTGTTCCAAAAATTAAGGAAGGATACAATCCAGCAACATGGATGCTTGAGGTCACTGCTCCTCCAGTTGAGGCTCAATTGAATGTGGATTTTGCTGAAATTTATGCCAACTCCCCTCTATATCAGTAAGTTTCAGTGCATGGTTGGGTATTATTTGAATTTTTTCTGTATGGCTTGGGATTTTAACTTTCTAAGTATTTTCTCAAATGATCACTTTTTTGACACATTTTCAGGAGGAATCAAGAACTTATCCAAGAGCTTAGTACTCCAGCTCCAGGCTCTAAGGATCTCTACTTCCCAACGAAATATTCGCAATCTTTTTTGACTCAGTGCAAGGCTTGTTTCTGGAAACAATTTTGGTCTTACTGGAGACATCCTCAATATAATGCGGTCAGGCTTGCCATGACAGTATGCATCGGCATTCTTTTTGGTCTTATATTCTGGAACAAAGGACAGAAGACGTAAGTCTTCTATTTGTTTATTTATTCTTATTTATCAACTATTTGATTCCATTATTGCTAGTTTGCAGGTGAAGATTTTGTAAAAAGTGTGTTACAGATTTAGAACTGATTACAATTGATCTTTTATGACTTGTATATGCATTCAAATGTTATGTCTCTTGCACTGGATGATAATTTGGTGTTTTTTCCAAAGTTGAAACTAATGTATTTATTTATTAATTTATTTTTTATTTTTTATTCAACATAGACGCAAACAACAAGATCTGTGGAACCTTTTAGGAGCCATGTATTCTGCTGTGCTCTTCCTTGGAGCTAACAATACTTCTGCAGTGCAGCCTGTTGTTTCTATTGAGAGAACAGTTTTTTACCGTGAAAGAGCAGCTGGCATGTATTCTGCTCTACCTTATGCATTAGCTCAGGTAACAAAATGAATCATTACTTCAAGCCTTTCTCATACAACTGAAACTTTCTAGCGTTTCCAAATTAAACAGAATACAACTTGCAGTCACCAAATAGATAATATTTGTTTGTTTAAATTTCTTAATAAATGCATAATCTTTTTTATTTTATTTTATTTTATTTTACCATACATTAAGCTACCCTTAATTTTATAGGTGGCTGTGGAGGTAGTATATGTGACTGTTCAAAGTATCATGTACGCATTTATCCTTTACTCCATGATTGGATTTGAGTGGAAGGTGGGGAAATTTTTATTGTTCTTCTACTTCATGTGGATGAGCTTTACCTACTTCACACTCTATGGGATGATGGTTGTTGCACTGACTCCGGGCCACCAAATTGCTGCAATTGTCATGTCCTTCTTCCTTAGCTTCTGGAACTTGTTTTCCGGTTTTCTTCTTCCTCGAGTGGTAAGTTACTTAAAACTCAAGAAATTTTCTACGTCAAGTCCAAGTTAGCTTTGACTCAAACGTCATATTTAATTTGATATATGTCTTAAAATCCAGCAAATTCCTGTGTGGTGGAGGTGGTACTATTGGGCTTCTCCTGTAGCTTGGACAGTGTATGGCCTTGTGACTTGTCAAGTAGGTGACAAAGATGGTGTTTTGGAGATTCCTGGAGCACTTATTACAATGTCAGTGAAGGAATTCCTTAAACTAAGTTTAGGATTTAGGCATGACTTCCTTCCAGTTGTTGTTGTGGTTCATATTGGGTGGGTTCTCCTATTCTTCTTTGTGTTTGCCTGTGGCATTAAATTTCTCAACTTCCAAAAGAGATAACAAGCTGAAATCTTGAACATATATGAAACCCATAACATGGGATATCCTTCATACAGTCAGTTGTAGATGGGAAACAAAAAGTTGGTTTCCCCTTTTAGCACTTGTTTTTCCCTCTTATAACTTGCCAATGTGTGGCACTCTTAAATTATTACGTCCAAAGTGATTTTGGACGTGTCGTTATATACTTCCATTATAACTACTTCTAATCGAAATCTGTTCATGTGTGGAATACCCCTTGAGAACTTTGCTATGATACTTGGGAAACTGGAAATCTTGTATCTTTTCATCAAAAACTAGTGAAAATCTTTTTTATTTTAGAGCACCAAATATTAGGTATCTAGGAATTCTTTGTTCTCTGCCTAGCTAGATTCGTAAATCAAAGTTGAAATATTCGCTGGAAAATTATCTCTTCTCTAACCGTTTATTTCTTCACTGTGGAAGAGACTGATATGGCCTCCCTTATGGGAATGCCGCAGTGTTGAGCAAAATCGAATGTAAGTTTAGGACTTAAACATCAACCAGCGCGTAAAGAAACTAGTGATCAACAATCACATGTGACAGCCTAATGTGCTCCAGAACCAGAACCAGAACGTGCGTTCCAATTATAACATATTCTAGAAGAACCTGTTGACTAACAAGGTTATACCACGTGTTACCTAAAGAACGGTAAAATCAAAGACGTGTATCAATTGATCTATCAATTCAGTATTTTTGACCTAAAAAAAGGGGTGAATTCTTAAAAGCACCCACAACTTCAGCCTGTGCTTCTACTGTTTATCATTGGTTCTCAGTGTTTCTACTTGACTTTGCATAACATTTCCCATTTAAACACTGTTTTCACCAAAAACGAAAAAAAATAAAAGAGTTAACCAATTCACTTGATCATTGACATTTCTATTGTTTTGTAACTATGTGTTCAAGAAGGCTTTTGGCAACTAAATCGAAGATTCAATCACCATCACCTTACAAGGAGAAACAACTTCAAATATATTGTCTACCATAACGCTCAATAATTTCGCAGATTAATTAATAAGAAGGCTCAATTAAGGGACCACGTTTTTGAAATGGATTTTTTTTGGCATTGTGAATTGGATTTATTTTTGATATTTTATTAGGGGGAGTTTTTTTTTTTTTTTTTTTTCAGATGAGATTGGAAGGGAACAAAATAAGAATGGACGAATTTTGTAATTTTTCCTTGTTGTCAAATAGGTTTATTACTCTCCTATTACTACAACACTTTGTTTGGGTATGAAAATTCATTATTTTCCTCTCTCTAACCATACGATTGATTGAAATTTGAATACTGCATGCCTCACTCTTTGAAGCGTAAAAGTTTGGAGGTTCTGTGGAAGAAATTTCACTTTTGAGGAGGATTCTTGTATTGTGATTTGTGGTCTTGGAAGGATACTAATGGAGTGCACTTCCAGTTAAGTAAAGTCCTCCATAATATGTTTTAATTGTTTCTCATATGCATTTAAAAATTATTGCTTTACATACTTTACAAATTCAGAGTTTATTATTTATACTAAAATTTGGTGTTTGTCCAGTTGTTTTAAGGAATTTTACTTATCTGATGAATCAATCTTGGAAGCCCAATTCACTTGATTATTTTTTAGTTTTCAATTTTTTTAAAATGAAATGGAACGATTTTCCATCTAAACGATTTCATATGAATTTTACTTTTACTTATTTATTATATGTATTAAAATGTCTATGTTAATGTTATACCTGTCTTAATTGATCCAATTTGGAATTGTATTTAGAATAGTATAGTTGAAAGAGTATATGCTAGCAAATTCTAAGGACACTAGGGTTATATAAGACTTGGCAAGCTTCAAAGACTCACGGAATGGATATTCTTGAAGGGAAAAGGAAAAAGCTAGAGAAAGAAGATGTTGAAATGAGATAATTGTTGAGGGAAAACGACATGGTTTACCAAATCCAAACCTAAACACTATCCCGAACCCTCAAATTTATTTTATTTTATTTGTCCTTTTACTTATTTTTTTACCGTCTTTACAACCAACCTAAGGAGGTCCAGGTTAACGACCAAACCTTAATATTGACTAATTTCAATCACTTCTTAAGTTTGGGAGGTCTCGATCCAAAAGAGAGGCGAATCTTCGATCATATAAGCTATAACCGTACTATAAGTTCAAGACCTGATAAGTGCATGCATGAAAATACACTTTCAACGTAGAATAATTAATGACATTCTTCAATATTGTTGAACTTTTTGAGGCACTTTAGCACAAATGTTTTGCAAATCCCAGCTTTTATAGTTGTTTTACTTTCTTTTGCTTTTATGGTCCACCAAAGCGAGCGTCCTTGCATGATCCAAGGTCCAAGTCTATGAGCAGCTCATGACAAGCACGTCAGGCCACGTAACATGTACAAGGAATACCTTTTTAAGCTCAAGCCTATTAATTCTATCCCATGTCCCAAGCAATTTTAATCAACAATTTACCTAATTAACTTGCCATTTTGTACCCCATAAATTAGCTACGCAGCAGCTGCACTGCGTGCCACCAAGATTTCCTATTTAAGTGTCAAATCAAACAAATCAAAAGCTTTACCAATTTCGGAGTCCAGATTCACCAACTTTCATTCCCATTTTATTTTATTTTATTTTATTTTATTTTTTTTGTAACCGAGGTGTCCGGGCCAGCTTACGCGCACCACGACTAATCCTCGGAGGAGACTAGCGCAACCACAACCCACTGTCACGGTCTCCCACTTAAATCATGGAGGAGGCCATTGTGGAGACTCGAACCCAGGACTTCACCATTGGTGCTGTACCAACTCCATCCTGGCCCGCTTCACCACTTGAACCAACCCATTGTGGGTTTTCATTCCCATTTTAGCTCAAACAAATCTTCTAATTTAATTGCTAAGACCTGCTCTAATCTTTTACCTTCTTGAACCAATGTCCAAATTCATCATTAGCTTAATTGAAGGAATTATATTACTGATTTTAATTGGAACAATTAAGAAAAGATTGAAACTGATTTTTTGGAGCAAAATCATGGAAATATGGAGACCATAAGAGCTGTGTTACTATGATTTTAAGTTTCATATAAATTTAGTCGTTCTCTTTGTCATTGCTCAAAACTCGGAAGGGTTAGAAAAATGATCTTACAAAAACAAAACCAAACTTACTGTTCAACATAAAATTTCAATTACAAAAATTCACCATGCTACACTATGAAACACTCATCTTAGTTATTAAATAACTACAAAGATACAAATGCAAACCCTTGTATAGTAATTGGAACCCTGGAAACTAGGAAAGCCTCATTGCCAAGATTCACTAATATTTTTATATCTTAATTTTTGAAAAACACTTGAATACACTTTGACGACTAGAATCGCAATAAACTAGACTGAGTATATAACTTAGTAAGGAAACTAGTTTTTCATATTGAAAACACATACACAAGCACTTATCATAATACAATGCAAGCATACCAAAATAGGAATAGTTCAATTATAACATAGTAGGACTTTCACTTAAAAAACTTAAGTATGTCATCCATTACAAATCACCATCAATGACACATTTTTTGCCAACTATTTTTAAGGAATATATTATCCGTTACGTATCGCCATCAATGATATACCCTATTAGCCATGTATCAGCGTAAGTGACATAACTCTTGAGCCACTTGTCACTTGTTACATATCACTGTCAGTGACATCACTCGTTTGTAGTGCTGTCGATGATATATCATATACATGGCTCCACTTTAAACATAGACATTCACAAAGCACATACAAACTAGGTTTTCCTTCATGAAGCATGAATCACATTCACAAACTTTTCAAAGCAATTAATCATTGTCAAAAAGATGCACATTTTATGCCTTATACTCAATACACATCATACATATGTAACAACAAATCATATTCATATCAACAGTGCAAATTTGTTATATGTCATGTACTTAACATGCATAGTCACATACGAAAACACTTTCATATGTACTTTTATATATATGAAAATACTTTCATAAAATACTTTTAGGAAACATACATATGTCTATTGTGATCCATTTGAAGTCTAGTTTACTTACCTCCATGCAAACTCATATGAAAGCGTCATTCCTTAATTGATATATCAGTTTCAGAACTGAATAGTTACACTTCTCCGTCTTTTCATAAATAATTTACTCATTGGATCATCCTAGGAATTGACAAAGACATCTTAGACATTATAAAGGTTTAATCATGTAAATTTTCAAAACATTTAAAAATTAAATACACCTTCAAATAATTTATGTTTTAAGGTTGGTTAGTTATGTTTGACAGATTTCAGAACTGATGTCTCTCATTTTAGAAATTCGTAATAAATCATACGATGATTATAAAATTATGAAACTTTACAAATTTGAACTAGCCATGTCAAATACAAATATACAAAATTTCATAATTTCTCAGAAGTCTAAACATTTCAAATAAAATTCGTAACTCTGACATCCCATTGAAAACGGTAAATTCAAGATTCCAGAGCCATTTTTGAAAGCCATATAAAATAGAATATAACAGGTTCTTTGATGAAACTAATTTTAATAGAATCCTTGACATGTTTATTTAAACATATTAAAAGATCAAATCAAAATCCAAAGTAATATAATAGATATGATTTTTGAAATAATTCATTGTTAGAAACTATCTCTGTGAAAACTTAGTTCCTAACTATGTCAACTATAAATCTTGATATCTTAAACCAATAAACAAAAATACATGAGAGTTCACCTCTTATCTCTTTTGTGTCTCTCAAAAGAACGACATCACACAAAATATAGTGTATAAAACTCTAGCAACTACTAATAGAGGTCTGCCAAAAAAAATCCTAATATGGCTAGGATTGTATTACAATCTTATTTCCTATTTGAATTACGAATATCACTTAAATATCAATCCTAATCCCAAAAAAAAAAAAAAAGAACATACAAAAGTACCAAAACGCCCTTTCTTAATTAAAATAATATTCCTAATGTTTCAAATTTTAGGGCGTTACAATTCTCCCTTCCATAAAAGAATTTTGTCCTCGAAATTCGCTTGTCCTTGTAAATCAAACAATTCATCATATCTTATTGTAAGGATTTGGCAATGAGCATTTTTCCAATCACCAATATTACGAATGTCAATAGAATTCCAAATCTTTGCTTTGATGCCAAGCTATCATGACCCAAAACTCGAAAGGTTTAGAGGAGTGATCTTACAAAAACAAAACCAAACTTACTGTGGAACATAAATTTTCAATTACAAAAATCCACCATGCTACACTGTGAAATACTCATCTTAGTTATTACATAACTACAAAGATACAAATGCAAACCCTCGTTTAGTAATTGGAACCTTGGAAACTAAGAAAGCCTCATTGCCAAGATCCACCAATATTTTTATCTATTATTTTCAAAGAACACTTGACTACACTTAGACTACTGGAATCACAATAAACTAGATTGAGTATATAACTTAGAAAGGAGACTAGTTTTTCATATAGAAAATAAATACACAAGCACTTATCATAGCATCACACAAAATATAATGTATAAAACCCTAACAAATATTATAGAGGTCTCCCAAATATAATCCTAATATGGCTAGGATTGTATCGCAATCTTATTTCCTATTCGAATTAGGGTTATAACTTAAATATCAATCCTAATCAAAGAGGAAATTACAAACCTACAAAAGTATCAAAACAATCTTTCTCAATTAAAACAATGTTCCTTATGTTTCAAATTTTGGGGCATTACAATTCTCTCCTCCGTAAGACAATTTTGTCCTCGAAACTCGCTTATCCTTGTAAATAAAAAATCACACATACTGCTTGTATCTTATCATAAAGATCAATGAGCACCACTCCAATCACCAATATCATGAATTTCAACAGAATTCCAAACCTTTGCTCTGATACCAAACTATCACGCCCCTAAACATGGAAGGGTTGGATGAGTGATCTTCCAAAAAACAAATCCAAACTTATTGCGAAACATAGACTTTCAATTACACAAATCCACCACGTTATAGCATGAAACACTGATCTTAGTTCTTACATAACTACAAAGAGACAAATGTAAACCCTCATACAGTAATTGGAGCCATGGAAATTGCGAAAGCCTAATTGCCAAAATATACCAATACCCTTATCTCTTAATCTTCGAAGAACACTTAACTAAACTTAGAATACTAGAATCACAACAAACTAGAGTGAGTATATAACTTGGTAAGGAAACTAGTTTTTCATATAGAAAATACATACACAAGCACTTATCATAGTATAATGGAAGCATATAAAAAATATGAATAGTTCAATACATAGTATGACTTGCACTTAAGTATGTCATTTCATTACGTATTTGATAGGTGTCTATTTATGTATTACTTTCATATCAATTTGTCCATGTTTCTTTGCCATATTCCTTGGTATTTTTATGGTTTTGTGTGGTTTTGATGTTTGTAGGAGTTTTGGAGCAACTTGCACAAAAATGGAGTAAAACCCTTCATTTTCACCTCTGCTAGTCAACCATCTTCTCGGATTTAATTGTATTGATCTACAATGAACCCGATGACATATTATATACCGTTGGAAAGCTCTCGAAGTCTATTTTCTGGAGAAATTTACGTTTTATAAATCCATTCAGTGTACCAAAAGTTGTAATCAAAATAGTGTGAGAAGTATAGAAATGTAATTCCACAAATCACTGTAGCATGTATAATACGGGACACTGTAGCAGGTTACTGTAGTAGAGTATTTAAACACATTTTAGGGTTTTATTTTGAACTTGAAGAGGGGGAGAGGACTTGGAGGCAGCAGCTCTGGATTTCTCATCTCCTAGAGTTCTTGAAGGAGAAAGAAGGCTTGGAAAGAGGAAGAACTACAATCTTAAAAGATTTTCATCAAATTTGCTAAGTTTTCCCTTTCCCTTTCATTTTCTGGAATGTCTCCATATTGTATTGTATTTACCACGTTCTGAAACATGTGTAACTGAATCTGAATTGGTTGAGGGTGATTTCAAAGCCCTTGATATGGTTTTTGTGAATTGATTGTGCAAGGAATTGTTATCCAATTCTCTAATTGAAGTTGCTTGTATTTTCCCAGGTTTAATGCTTATGATTGCTTGCTGGATTGTATTTGGGTGGCCAACTGAATATAATCTGGATATTGTCTATTGCTAGACTAGAAATCTTGATCCGTAATTGTCTTGAATTTCTAATCATTAGTAGCAAAATTGTGATCAGAGATTGCAATTGGAGAATATAACCTAAGTTAAATAATCCGAGCTTGTGTGTTTATTGCTTAGATCAACCTATCTTTCTTATCGTAATGCATCCATTGAATTAAATTTAGAGAGCTTGTTCTAGGTTGTTTAATGGATAGAGATTAAATAAAGAGCCTGTTTTATTTAACAACAAAGTAAGGAAAGATTGGGATAACAGAGCTTATTGTTATCTACGGTTGATAATTTTAATGGTATAATTGGATGATAATTCTACAATTAATTCATAAATCCATATCTTGTGGTGGAGAATGATCCCTTGACCAGATTTCTGTCATTGATTAATTCCCATTTCAATTAAGTTTGCATTGTTTTATTCATTAATTACCGTGTATTCAGTTTTTCATCTAGTTAATCAAACAACAAAACCCCCCATTTAGTTAATTGTTGCTGGAAATAACAAATTCAATTAGAATCAATCCTCGTGGGAACGATATCCTACTTATCACTTTATTACTTGTGCGACTAGTATACTTGCTAGTTTCGAACGCATCAAGTTTTTGGCGCCGTTGCCGGGGATTGATTTTCTATTCGATTTGTTATTTTGTTTTCATTGTTGATTCATATTTTCTTTGTTTTTCTTTTCTGATTGTTTGTGTTTAGACAACATGGCAGTAAACTTCTATCAATTCAGTAGCCGATTTGAGCCACAACTACATTGGGGAGTAAATGAGGTAAGCACTCCGAACATTGAACAACAACTTTCTGAGCTAACCTCTCTTGTGGAAAACATGGCTGTAGGAGATATGCAAAAATCTTATGAATGTGGGATATATTCTACGATGGAGCATCCAATCGACATGTATCCAACTTTACAAGAAGAATATATGGAACAATCCCATGCCATGGGTGGATTTCCAGGACAAACGAGGCAATGGTATGATCCTTTCTCTAGCACTTACAATGCTGGATGGGAAGATCAACATAATTACAGTTACTGGAATCATCAACCAATCACTCCAAATGTGATACCAAATCGGCCACCAGGTTTTAATCAACCTAGAGTGCAGCAACCATTTCAAATGCAACCACCACCAATGCCACATCCAGCACCGCAACCAGCTTCGCAAAACTCAGGTATGTCTCTCGAAGATATTGTCAATGCACTTGCCACTAACACAATGCAATTCCAGCAGGAAACTGGGGCAAGTATCCAAAACCTGGCAAATCAAATGGGACAATTGGCCACTAGCATGAGCAAATTTGAGGGCCAAGGCTCAGAAGAAATATCTTGTCAAACGGTGATCAATCCAAGGGAGAATTCTTGTGCGATAACTTTGCAAAATGAAGAGGAATTAGATGTCCTGCCAAAGAAATCACAAACTAATGAAGGAGATGACACCACTTCCACCATGAACAAAACACTGACTTCTCAGGTAAATCCTATAACTCCCATTTCTTCATATGTTTCTCCTCCACTTTTTCCTAGTAGATTTGCACAATCGAAGGAGAAACAAGAACAAGAAATCCTGGAAACTTCTCACAAAATCGAGGTAAATAAACCACTTCTGGATGCTATCGAGCAAGTACCTCATTATACAAAATGTCTCAAGGAGTTATGCACCAGCAAAAGAAAGTTAAAAAGAAATGAGAAATTAAGTGTGGGGGAAGATGTTTCAGCTGTATTGCAAAGAAAAATTCCTCCGAAATGCAAAGATCCAGGTACTTTCACCATTCCATGCACTATTGGTA